>JAOXXN010000102.1:31767597-31799219 GCA_026770055.1 Myrmophylax atrothorax
CAAATGGAAGTGATTCATCTTTTCCAGATACTGGCTTCCTACTGTTAGTTCAGGAATAGTAAGGTGATGTGGGGGAGCTGGAAAGCTCATTTCAACAGGTTTTTTTCATTTATAATTCAGTTGAAGTTGGACCCAAACCTGTTGAAGAACTATTGCTGTTGGTTGCAGTAGGATTGTGGTATCCAGACCTTTACTAGGCAGATAGAGAAAAGAAGAGCTCAGAAATTAAGTACAGCCATGTGATGCAATGGAATATTGCAGTCAAATCACAGCTAAATCCTTCAGATCCTACTCAGGTGTTAAGCTGTTTTCAGGTGAAGACTGCAAAATTGTCTGTAGTGATTCAGAAGTATTCAATGAAGTTTCTTGGTTGATATCACAGAAGGAAGACTTAAGTTTAAATCAGCAGACTTGGATGTCTTGTACTCTACAAAACTGAAAGAAGATGTTTAAAAGGGCACCTCTGGCCTTGTGATCTTTTTCGAAATCATGGAATGTGGGGTAAAATATCTAATGTCATAACATTTTCCAAAGACTTCAAAAATGTTACATGAGTAAGAAACTATACTCTTAGCCTCATGTCAGTCCTGTGCAAAATAATGGAAAAGTTAATAGGGAACTTAGAGAGATTCAAAGGACAGAAATAGAATAAACGCTAATCAGTTTTTCTGAAAAATATAGCTGATGCAGCAAACTTGATTTTGAATGAGATTATGAATGTGTTGATAATGGTGGTTGTGTAGATTTTGATAATATTTTCCTTATATTCCAATGAAAAATTTTGCCTTCTACAGCTTCTACATGGACTAAAAATGAACGAACAGACTGAGGAGGGACCTCCCAGGTGTGCCATCCTGGGGACACCAAACGCAATAATGGTTTTTGATGTGAAACCCTCACTTGAAAGAGGTAAAAAGCTGGATTCCATGTAGAAAACCAACAAGTATTACTAGAGGGCCAGGGGTAGCACCTCTTCATAAGGAAGAAATACTCAGCAAGATCACACATGGGTGACAATCTGCAGGTGACTGGAACAGACTCTAAGTACTTCTTCAAGGGCTGTTTAACTTACATTGAGAGTCACAACAAGGTTTAGTGTCTGGAGGCAGAAATCAAACAAGTAGAAATAAGAAATTGTACTTACATTTTAAAGGAAATTTTTGAAGAAACTGTGATGCCTTCATCTCTTGAGGTCTCCCTGTTAAGAAGGGTACAGATATCTTAGCCAAACAGAAGCTAATGTGCATACTGCAGGGGGGCTGGGGGATTGTCATGGGATCTGAATAGGCTGTTCACTTCTGATCTTCAGTGTAATGAACCTACGAAGGAAAAAGCAAAGCTTTCAATGAAGGCAGTTAAATTTTGCCTAGGGAAGTTCTGCAGCATAATTCCAGGTTTTTGAAAATTGAACAAAGTTCTTGGTTCTGAATGCAAATCTTGCCTTACAGTGTTGCTGTTTGCACACATCACAGAATTCTTGAGCTATTTAATCCTCATTAGTAAAGCATTATTAATCCACAACACTGAAGGACAGGAGGTATAATTTAGAGAAATCCTTATGGGAAGGATCTCATAGGAGATAAAAAGGAATTAAAGTGTTTCCATGGACTAGTAACACAAATGATGGCATTTTAATGCAGTTATTTTATTAATGTTGCAAATTTAAAATTCTACAGAAGAGTTTTAGTTTCCTATGGGTGCTATAAGGTTAGGGAGTAATTTTTTGTTTTAACCTTGGTCTGTGGGACTCCCATCTTTTGTGCTCCTTAAGGCTTTCCAGCAGTGTAATGTGTTAGAGAATCACTGAACTGTTCAGCTCACTACCTTGGGATTATTTTCTTTTATACTCACTAGCAGTTTAACCTGTCAAAAACAATTATTAAGCAATTTGTAACATAGTAGAGATGTAAATGGTTTCAAAAAGCCTATGACTGGAAAAAAGAGCAATGACTTGTTAGAGCTTGTATATTTGTAGAAATCCATATTAACATGTTTCCCAAAGGTTAGAATACTTGAAAATATTTTGGAAGGTTAGAATAGTCAGAAATTACCCATCTGGATTTTTGACAACCTCTTTAAAGAGATAAACATTGCCATCATGTGCAGGAGAAAGGGAGAAAAGCTTTATGGCCACCTGCTCAGGAGAGAGAGAGAAATCTCTTTGCATATGGGAGCTGCTTCCTACATTTCTGGTAGGGACTGTGGAGAGGAGCATTGCTCAGGGACACATCCCAGGTTCCCTGGGAGGGATGTGCCTCCCCTCAGTTCAGGAAGCTGGATCTGTCATTTCTCACAGCTTAGAAGTAAGAGATGCAATGCCTTGGAGACAGCAGCCTCCAGAGTGATGCTGCAATCCAAGTGGGAAAGAAACAATGGTGCTTTACACAGCACACTCAGAAGAGTGCAGGCATGATACTGAATTCCAAAATGTTCCAGTGTGGGAGGAAAATCATTTCTGTCAATAACAGCAAAGTGAGCAAATAAAATAGCTTGTATTCTCAGTTAACGAAAGGAAATGGCAGTTTTGACCACATTTAGTGCTTCCTCAGCTCCTTCTCTCTGGATTCACCACATAGTGGTGATAAAGATGTAAAGTACTTACATTTAATACTGACATTTATTTTTAGAGCAGCACTACATAAGTTCCAGAGCAGCAGTCTCCAGTCTGGGGCTTCCTACAACCCTGTGGTCAGGCTTGACCTCAGTGTTGGTAGTATGAGACTTTGCCATTTCAGAACCAAAAGAGGAGAGAGAGAAACCTCAGCATGCAGGAGTCTCTGACTGCAAGTCTGCTGAGCCTGGTCAAAATGGAAGAGCACAATTGTCCCCTGGCACCCACTGAGTCTCAACCCTGTCTCTTGATTTGCTCACTTCTTAATTCCTTTCTTGTATCAAATTGTGTGTACATAAACCTTACCTGGGAGAGGAGGATGCACATGAAACTGCACTGCCCTACCCACTTCAAGTCTGCTGTGTGAAGAAGTGCTCTTTGGCACTCTAAGCAAGCTCTTGGGTACAGATCGTGTACCTAGAATTATTTTGGAGGTGGGTGCTGAAAATTGGAGGGGGGGTCTCTTCTAAGTCCTGCACAGCCTCCAGAGTTGCAATGCAGCTGCAGAGTCCCTGAGTCAGTCATCCATCTGGAGTGTCCTGCACAGGTCTCACACAGAGTTTGCAAATGGATGGGTAAACCTTGCTCACAAGTAGACAAAGCCCAAGACCAACTCTAAAACCTGCAAACTCACAGAAAACATTTTCTAGGAGATTTTTGGACTTATCCTTTTAGGATTTTGATTATTGTTTTTCAGTTCCAGATTTCTTCTTTTCCTAGAGAGCCTTTTCTTCCTGTAGGTAGCACACAAGTCTGACTTAAGGCTTTGTATTTTTATAAATTTCAGTTCCTTCTTTCTGGGTAGTGTCTGGAAAGATTATCTTTCTAGGATAGTGTCTCCAGATAATTTCTATTCCTTATCAAATGTTTATTTAGGAGCAAACCAAAGTCCATCTTGGAAGAGTTATTGCCTTTGGCCTAGACTGAAGTCTTTTATTCATCTGAATGGATGTCCTGTAAAACTAATGACGCTTGAGCAGTCTGTATTGCTTGCTGGTTTCTGCATGCAGTGATTCTTCCTGATACCTCTTAAGTCAAAGGGAAGTTAAGACTGGAAGCTACAATAACAAAGAAAATCACCCAGCAGCTGGGCAATCAAAGTAACATTCAGAAAACCTGTGGGATATATCAGCTGGTCTACATAAAAGGATTGGAGTTGTCTCACAACCCTTTATGTGCTGTCTCCACACTGTATTTGTGCTAGGAGCCCTTTTTGTCAACAAAGAGGTACTTCTGGGGTGGCAGGAACATTTTACATGTCTTCTTTAGGCTGGCATCAATCAGGTCTTGGTTCCACTGAGGAAGATCTTCACTGCCAGCAGGCAATCCTGGGGTGACAGTGTCAGATGTCAGAGCAGGCCTTGTGGCACCAGGTTGGCATTTCCAGCTGTTCAAAGCATGTGTTTTCTTAGTAGGAATAGTATGCCATGAGACAAAGATAGAAACTATTGTCAAGAGGAGTGGGAATGAGGGGGAGAGAATTAGAGATTCAGAGAGAAAAAAGGGATAACTAAAATATTTTCCCATGAACTTTATATAATTCATGCTTCAAAAATTATATAAAAGCAGTTGGTTCTCTACAGACAAAGGAGTTGCTGTATTTTTCCAAAACAGAAGAGCTCTACTTATCTGGTATGTGAAGTTGTAACAATTTATTGATCAATGTATGTACTGATAGGTAATCCTGTTGTACTTAAACAACCACTTGGACAGAATATGGTACCACATAAATACAGGTGAAAGCACTCCTGAAAAATACCATTTGGGGATCTATTTTCTATTTATTTCCCTGTTCAGTTTCAGGATTTGGATCTGTAGGGCAGTGATCAGCCACTTCCTATGTCACTGTTGAATAGAAAAATTTCAGAAATCAAGGAAGATACACAGATAAAGTGAGCACAAGTGGATTCCCAAAACAAATGAGGAAACCCTTCCCCCTACACACACTGAGCAGGGCCATCAGCAATAAGCATCACAAGCAATACAAACATTAGAGGTAAAGTGTGTGCTCTAAATTTAGATCAGCTTACTTTCACATTTGTTTGGTTTATATTTTCCTTGCTTGACTTACATTTATCAATATAGTACTAAATTGCCAAATAGTCCCATTACACTGTTAATATTTGCCTCTGCATTTCAATGACAGCTGAAATGCAGAGAAAAAATAATGCCATCCTCCCATGAGCTAATCCCGAGCGTCAGGCACTGGCACAGAGGGAATGCAGTGCCCAGGGTGATGGGAGGGCAGGAGGCACACAGGGCTGAGCTGTCTCACTGTGCCCACGGTGCCCTGACTTAAGGCACTGAGCTTTATGAGAGGTTTTAGTGCTTGTCATGTCCCAGCCAGGGTTTCCTTCCAGGGCTGCTCTGGATCTCCACACCATCTCCCCTGTCCTCAGGCTGATCCAAGACTCTCCAGGCTCGCTTCCCTGGTGGCCTACATGTCATTGCTTTTTCTGTGACTGCTGTGCACGGGACTTTGCCTCAGACCTGTGTGCTGCTTGTTGCTCAAGATGGTTGGCAGCACACCTGGAGCGAGGATGTGACCTAAACCATTCCAGTCCAGATGGTCCTCCAAAGCTTTCTCAGATTTCTTTGGGTTCTGTGTGCCCACATGGAGGAACAGTCCAGCATGGAGCAGCACAGAACACCTGCCCCAGGAAGCCCTGGTGATATGGATCAGCATGAGGACAGCAGGAATGAGAACAGCTCAGGTCAGTGATTTGAGCCTGTGCTGGTGGCAAATCCTGGAGCAAAAACCTCTGAAATTCATCTGGTGTTTTCCCTGAGAACAAGAACTGGAGCCCTGCATTCTGGCCAGATTTCATCTCTGAATTTGCATGTTTTACTTAGAAACCCAGATGTGGGATCCTCTATGCAATAAATAACTGTGTAATGTTGATTGGCCTGCTCTACCAGAGGTAGGTGTTGGTACCTGTTGTAGCCCAGATTGCAACAACAGGTGAAACACTCTGCCTTTTTTATTACAAGCTATTTAAAATTGAATTTGTTGAAGCTTCTGTAAGGGAATGAACTATATAATGGTCAAATAAAGTCAGAGTTCTGATATTTTGAATCTTGGCATCATGTGTGAGCAAGAACAGGGTGACAGAGGTGCCCTTGCTGTGGTGACATGCTGCTAGGGCTCCTTAGAAGCAGGTCAAAAAGCTGTCATTAGCTTGCTTCAGGCTAAACCCCATCAGCTGAGTTTTGAAGAGAGGCAAAATGGTTTTCTAATAGCTCAGCTGGGCACATGAGTGCAAGTCCTGATGGTGATGAGATGGCAAGCACAAGAAGGAAGCAAGGAGATAATTTTTACTTTTCTTTCTAATAGTAAAGCTTAATATTTCTATAAAGAGATTTTTCAGGAGACCAAGATTGAACAATCAGCATTTTTTAGGAGATTCCCAGTTGGTTCATTAGCAAAAAAAGAGCATGAGCTCTAAACTGCAGTGTTTTGGTACCTGCATGTGACAACCATTTCCACAGATTTTCAACCTTGCAGATTTTCAACAAAAATTATGGAGAATTCAGGCTGTGAGATGCATTTTTATGGAAGTACTTTCTATCTTGTCACTTTAGGCAATTAGTTACATTCAGAGAAAGGAATCTCAAGGTTTTTCTCGGGCAGTTTTTCCCAAGTTTTCATAACGGGTCCAAAACAGCCTCTGTTAAAAAGCGCATTGCATAGGAGAGCTTTACTAGACAGCTTTAAAATATGGCATAAGGAACTGAGTATGCTCTTAAATGGGAGCTTTGGATTGTATTTTGCAGCCATTAACAACTATTTGGACAAAGTGGCAGTTTAGAAGTTACACAGAGAGAAATAATATTTCATTCAGTGTGCTGGGGATTGTTGCCCCAAGGCTCACAGTGGTGACTTCTTGAACCAAATGTTGTGCTTTGTTGCCACTGTGCTTCCAACAAAGGCGAGTCTGGGGGATATTTCAGGATATGCATTCAATACAGTCAATTTGTGATTATTGAGACCTGGGCTTAGTGTGTTGTGTTCATTTTGGTTTGAAGTTACAGCTCCTTTGTCAGGCCTGGGATATAAATAAACTCATTTCCTTTGGTGCCTCATTCCTAAAGGATGCAAAAAGGACCACCTCATTTCCGAGGAGCTTTGCTTTACTTGCATTTCCCAGCATGACTAGTCAGCTTCTCTCCATTGTGGCCATAGTTAGTGGCCTCTTCTCTTCCTCCAAACACCTGCTGCTGTGTCAAGGGACAGAGAGGTGCAACTCTTTCCCTACTCCAAGAGTGGAAAATTAACCCTTTCACCCCCTGGTCAGGCAAAGTGCACTCCCACCTAATCACAGCAACCCACAGACCTCATGGTTTTCTTCAGACAGTGCTGTAATTAAGTGAAGGCTTTGAGCAGCTTTAATATTGTTAGTTTACCAAGGTGATCAGACAGCAGGTGGGGTATGGTGCAACAATTCCAGGTATGACTGTGTACAATAATTCTGGGGTTTGGTTCTGTAAATTGGTTGTAATTATTATGAATTAACATCAGTTAAAAACACCAGAGCAACTAGTGAAGAGCTGTGTAAATGGATTTATTGCTCAGCAGTCTGTGTGCTGCAGGCTGTGTGAGGAAGGGAGCAGGAATCCAGTGTATCGGTGAGGAGGCTCAGGTGTTGCACAGATTTTCTCTATCTTAGATAAACCATTTAGTCTCACTGTCCCCAGTTTCTTCTCATGTTGCTTGCCAGTTTGTAAGATACACTGGAAGTAGTGAAGCACTTTGATTTATTTATTTAGATGGAATGATGTGGAGCAGAGATCTTTTTCACTGTGTATCCTGGAAGCACATTTGAAATCCCTTCTCTGTCCTCCAGATAAGAAAACATGCACAATATGATATTCCAAGAGGATGCATAACGGCAGGTAACACTGCACATTGCTGAATAAAAGATGGCAGCTTTCCATGGGCCACTCTAGTAGAGGTAATCTAATTCCATTAGGATTCATTCTGGATGTTCAGGTTACACAGCAGTCCCACTGCCCCAACTGCATAACCCCTTCTCTCGTGTTGTCAGAAGAAAAGGAACCAAGCAGTAACAGCACAATGGTTGTTAGACTGTTCTGCCCATAACCAAAGTCTTAGGGAAATTAAGAAGCAATAAATTTCACAAATGACTTGTACTTATTTATATTATTAACTACCAACATAATCTTCCAAAGAAGAAAAATACAATTCAAGAATAACTCACCAGAAGAATACAAAAGGATTTTAACAGTAAAGAAGAGGCTTGATAGATTTCACAAAACAGAAAGAAACCTTAAATTATCTGAGTGCAGTCTTTAATTATTTAAATTTTTAATGAAAAAATAATTTCAAAAGCCAACTTGAGCTGTCTCTGGCAAATTGATTTCTTAAAACATTTAAAATCATTTGGACACTTCACTTTTGTCTGTGTTTCTTCTTTCTTTTATTCCCACAGCACTTTCCCCTCTCCCTGTGCAGATCAAGGTAGCTGCCTCTGCAGAACAGCAATCTCATTTTGTTTACCTTGTGTTTTAAAGAGAATTGAACAAGCCCAGGATTCGCTTTGTCTAAACAAATACTGGCAAGACAGAGGTATCTCAGCTATTCTAGGGACAAGAGGTTTGTTGAGATGGAGAAAGGTAAAGACTGGGAAGAAAAAAAGTCAATGTGTTTTTATCTGAAAAAAAAGTTAATCCTTTTCACAGCTTCATTTTCTTTGCTTTTGAGATAGCTCTCCTTTTTCATTTAGGTTTTAGAGTTTTTAAGCTAAGGGAAGCAAGAAACCGAGATATTTTCTTTGTTCCTGTCAAGTAGCTTGAACAGTTTGAGAACAGAAACCAGTCAGAACACTGTGATTAGCGTAGCCAATTAAGGTGGATTTGCATATTCAGAACACAGCCATAGAGAAATAATTCTGCAGAGATAATGCAAGTGTGGCAATGCCTGTTTGCCTATCGGAGCACCCTGGCAGCCGTGCTGTATGGTAATTGAGAAATAACCACCGAGTGATTCTGCAGCTTGGGCACCGCGAGCCAACCCGCTGCTGGCACTGCACAGCTGGGGAACAAAGGGCATCTGTAAGGCGGGAGCAGAACGATCCCCCTGCACGCAGGAAAAGGTTAATCTACAATCCATTTACCTAAATTCAACAGCATCTGTCAAATGAGTTTGTTTTTCCAAGATCCATTCCAGCTACAGCTTGTTCTAACTGCCAGTTTTGGGGGACCAGCCTCATCAGGAATTTGGGAAACCTGGCTTTTAATGAGACAGCAGCTGGCCAAGGACTGAGTGCCTTGCAGCCCCTCCTGCCCTCAGCCCAGCCTGGTCCGCGGGATGCAAGGCAGTGTGCTGCACAAGGCTCAGAAAGTGAGCTTTGTACAGTGGCCTAAAGGATGGATGATAAAACTCTGCTTTCTTCCACTCCAAAAGACCCTTCAGCGGGGTGGTCTCCAAGGACCAGGCAAGAAAGCAAACAGCCCTTCAGGGAACCTTGCACGCTCTGTTGGATAACAAATTGGGACGGGCGATCACAGCAGCTTTATTATCTCTGAAAGTGAAAAATCACCTTATATACTACAGCGACAACAATCTGTGCTCCATCTCAGTGCTTCTCTGGCTCCCACCACTTGTCATCTCTCCCCAACAACTGCATCCCTGCAGGCATTTGGGTGGACACAACTGGATGAGCAAGTGGCTCCCAGAGCCAGCTGCACCCTGTGCCTGTGTGATCTGCACCTCCAGGAGGCTGTTTCCTTACCAAGGATGCTGACAAGTGATTGGCAGTGTGCAACACCCACGTGTGCTGCTTTTAGGAAGAAGTACAGTATTTCCATCCTTAGTGCTCTTGCCTCCTCTTGGGTGCTGGCAGCTGAAGTGGTGGGTGTGCAACTGCAACAAACTGGGTCAGGAGGGACTCCCTGGAGCAGAGGTCTCCCAGGTACAGCCACACAGGCCACGAGCACTTTCAAAATTGCTAAGGGAAAGGCAGCAACATAAAGCTTAACTCATGGTATTCCTGTTGTAAGATATCAAGGAAAACTTAAGGAAATCACAAATCGTAAGTTTATAAACTGGTATCATATCCACCAGGGTAAAGACTAGGAGCTCTCAACATCCATGCCACAAAGAGCACATTTAGTTACAGAGAAATTTCTTCCTCTAGGTAGATATATTCTGTTATAATCATCCATGACAGGGATTTTATATCTGTCTCTGGAATACTCACTCCTGGTTTATCTAGTCCAGTAACCTATGTAATATTTTCATATTTAATGGTCTCAGAGTAGAGCACCCACAATTGCCTCTTTCCTTCCTATTCCCTTTGTGGCACCAGCTCTTTATTAGAAACTTAATAAACTTTGTGTATGTTCTAAAGATAATATTGAAAACACAAAATTGTGTTCTGCATTTTATAATTGGTGTGGAAAAAAAGGGGGAGATCTAATCCTATTGGGCCTTCTCTCTCTTTTGCTCTCTCTCCCTTTTCCCTTTTGATGGTAAGCAGCAAATTTTAATTAGCTTCATTTCCACAATTCAGTCATGCATATGTAATCTTTGTTCACACTTTTATAAAGTAAAATTAAGTGAAAGAAATGGGGTAATAATAGAAAGCTTGTCTGAGCAGAACAAATGTGAATTATCAAACATAAGGAAAGATGACTGGGACTACACAGCTTGAAGTTGTGCAAGGTTTGAGGTGATTTTTCTGAAACAGAAATGCATAAATAATGCATAGAAACAGGTGCTGATTATCCTGTTTTGGGCATCTTTTGTTCTTTATATACTTAGGCTGCTGAGGTACAGTGATAACCACTGAATGTGAGGAGACTGCTAATAACAACTTCCTGATGTTTCTCTTTTATCATGAGCTGCAAGTGTCACATGAGCTTGTCTAGTTAATAAAAATCACTTTGTGAACCCACTGTTCTTAGGCTTGGTGTTGGAGCAGATCACAGTGCTGGGCTGCTCTCTATTATACCTGCAAAAGTTGTATGGCCGTTTTGCATTGTAATTTAAAGGTTTCCTAATCCATATACACACCCTCTAATTAAATGTTTCCAGGGGTTACCTTCGGAGCCTTCAGTGCTATGGTCGGAAACTAAAACTAAAGAGCGCATTCAATTCATTCCCCCTGGGGTGAGACAGGAGGGGCAAGTACATTTTCATCCCCTGCTACTCCAGATTATTTGAAAGCATGAGCATGACTGGGATTACTGACTTCATATCTTATATAACATGAGAAGACAGAAATTTGAAGGGAAACACTTGATGTGCTGAAATCTAGAGTTCAGCTTACTTTATAACTTCTAAGAAGGCTCTTTGTTGTCTAATCACTTGTTTTAAGAAGCTACCAATTCAGCAGCAGCAACTGAAACCCAGGACATCCTGTTGATGTAAATCAGTGTGTGGCCACACAGGCTCCGTAACCAGCACTGGTGCTGCAGGTGCCAAGGTCTTCACTAAAGGAAAAGTAGTGAAGCTTGTTGGAATTAGCACACATAGCAGTGAAAACTGAAGCCCAGTTATTGTTAAACTCCTGAGAAGGAGATACTTTCTCTTCAGCACTCGTTCACACATTGAACCTGACCCCACCAAACCAACAGCTTTAGGGGAAACGCCTCTTTTTGTCCCTCAGAAGCACCTCCTGCGACAGGAAGGGAATTTCAGATATGGACCTGCGGTTCTGCCAATGACTAGGGAACTAGGGATAGCCAAGATTTAAGTTAATGATTAACAGAGTAGCTGTAATCACACAGAAACTCTGACTTCCTCCTCCTCGGGCTAGGACCAAAAGCTGCTTTGCTTGCAGAGGAAGAGGCAAGTGCTGAAAGCAGAGCAGTTCACGCCACGAAGGGCTGGAAAACAGCAGCTTCAGATTTTCCTTCTGTAGAGAAAGGAGGAAGAAAATCCAGAAACGGCAAGAAGTGTTTGCCATAACAATAGGTAAGAGCTGAAACACTTTCCTGTTCTTACTGACTCAGAGGGTTGCTAACAAACCCTGCAGGTGTGGCTGGGTGACACACACTGGCTGTGCCTGACTGCTCGGACATGTGCATCTCCCCGAGAGGGGCAAAGCCAGAAAGGATCTGTTGGCTGTGGATTTGAACATCAGAGAAGGCAGGAGGGCACTTCCTCCCTCCTCTGCTCCAGGGGCTGCTCATGGCAGGACAGACATCCACTTCAGAGTGTTCTCATCTCATTGACCACAGCCATGTCCCGGAGTTTGAGGTGGCTCTGTGGATCAAGATCACTTTGGCCTTAATCTACGTCTGCCTCTTTGTTGCGGGCATCTTGGGCAACAGCATCACCATCAAGGCCACCAGGATCCTGCAGAAGAAGGGCTACATGCAGAAGGAGGTCACCGACCACATGGTGAGCCTGGCCTGCTCTGACCTGCTGGTCATCCTGCTGGGCATGCCCGTGGAGTTCTTCAGTGCCATCTGGAGCCCCTTTTCTGCCCCCAATGGTAACATTGCCTGCAAGCTCTACTACTTCCTCTTTGAAGCTTGCAGTTATGCCAGTGTGCTGCACATTGCCACTCTCAGCTTTGAGAGGTACATAGCTATCTGCCACCCCTTCAAGTTCAAGTCTCTCTCTGGACCCCGCACAGTGAAGCTGCTCATCGCCTTTGTCTGGGGGACATCTGTCATAGTGGCTCTGCCCCTGCTCTTTGCCATGGGTACAGAATATCCCCTGGAGACCATTGAGGGCTACCAAAGGACGACTGCTTGTGTCAAACCTACTCCCAGGCACTACCTTCCTGAGCTGAAGTACAACATGACCATCTGTACCAGCCTCTCCTCCAAGTGGTCTCTCTTCCAAGCCAGCATCTTCAGTGCCTTTGCTGTGTACATCATAGTGCTGGGATCTGCCACCTTCATGTGTCACAGCATAAGGAAAGCCCTGATGATCCCCAAGGAAGGAACTGTGACAGTGAAGGGGGGAGAGAAGCATCAGAAGAAGTACCTAAGAAAAAGTGAGAGCTCAGAGGGCAAGAACTCCAGGAGACAGATCATATTTTTCTTGGGTAAGAACCCTGTCCTACTCTGCCTCCCCTCCTTCCCCTGCTCTCCTTCCACATGGGAAGGAAGTCCAGAAGCCTCCAATTTATTTCTCCAAGTGTCCCCAAATGGGGGATGTTTGGTTGGAGGCTGGTACAAAATGAGGGATAAGGAATAGTTTTGGTTGCAATGATACATTTTAAGAAACCTGATGTCTCTCTATGTTTTTGACACACTCTTTTTGTCATTAGAACAGGTGGGAGGGAAGAAGAAGGAAAAATCCATTTACTTGCTGCTTTTTCTGTTGTCTGATTATCCTACATGCAGCAATATGGGTGACAGGCTGCTGAGGCTTGACCTTTGGGGTAGTAATAGGCAACGGTTGCCTGGATATAAAGTAGTTCTACTTGAATGTTTTCCCATTAAATTACAAATATGAGCATATTTAGTAAGTCTCCTGATGGGAGGGAAGACTGTAATGCAAAATCTGAAGCTTGTCCCTCTCCGAAGGAATTTCCCTGTTAATTCAGGATGCTCCTTGGAGAGTTCTGGTTTAGCCTCAGCAGCTGTGGCTGCCTTGCACCTCAAGCATTAAGGAAGCTGGGCTGGAGAGTTGATTTGGTCTCAAAAGTTGCAGTTGCCCTCTTGGAATTTCTTTCTCTGGTTTTATTTGAAGGCCTGTAACATTGAAATTATGTTTGATTCTGATCACTCTCACCACATTTGTCAGAAGAAACTAATCAAGCTGTCATTTCACCAACTGGGAATCTTTCCAGGCTGTGATCCATGTAGTCTCCACGTTTGTTGATGTTCTTAGAGGCGCCCTTAATCATGCCCTGGCTTCATTACTACTTGTTCCTGTTTTGTTGGGTTGCTTAATATGGTACTGGATATAATAAATGAACCATCTAGATTATGAATGTACAGTAGACCCAGTATTTCTGTGTTAATTTTTGGTGCTCTGATTGATACTGAAGAGGGAGAATTGAAACTTGTGTGTCTTCCACTTCTGCAACTTTAGGTAGATTAGCCTGTATATTTTTAAACCCTCTTTTTAATTCTTTTTAATATTCTGCGGATTCTCTGTTTCCTCCTCTGGTCCCACTTTTGCCATGATCTATGGCTAGGATACAAAGCTGCAGGGTGAGGGGTCCAGGGAGTCCAAGAAGTATCTGATACTTCCTCTGTACTCTCAGCATTCTGGAGGCAGTAGATACTTCCATGAATTCCCCAAAATTATTTCAGTGGCAAGCCTTTAATATGAGTCTTGCTAATTTACTTGGCTTTGGGAATAAATTAATAAACTGGGGAGGAAGAACTCTGGCCTGCCTTTCTGAGAAAGATGCAAAGCAATTTAATTTGGAGATTTCATAATAGTGATGCTTTAGGGCAGTTTTAACCCAGAAGAAATGAACATATAAATTGTTTTCAAATTGCTGAATTTAAATATTGTGATTTAGAAGTCCTCTTTGTTTTTCATTTAACAGATGGGTCAAATTAAAATAAATACTTCCACATTCCCAACATATTTCACTTTTAATGTGAAATGTAAATGACAGTATATAGCATCATGTCTTTGAACATCTAGCAGCAATAAAAACAATTTAGTATTTTCCTCTAGTTGTTAAAAGTGATAAGTTCTATAAAATGGAGATTAAATTCATAAATCTCCTGACGATGGGAAAAAGCTAAGTAGAGGATGGCCCAGGAAGGAACTAATCCTTTTTCAGTGTCATGTTATTGTGTGGTACTTGAGAATATTTGTGAAAATTAATTGTAAATGTGAAAAGTGAAAGGCCATTTGCCGCAGGTAGTATTAATGCTTGCAGGATGGGCTCCAGGTGGAGTGACACCGCTGCTGTGGTGGAGGAGGACAAGAGGACAAACGACGCTGTGCTGGACAGGCTGAGCTCACTTAGGGAAGAGCTCTTGTCCAGGGAAGGCTGCAAGGGTCAGATCTTACAGCTTAAAGCCCAGATGGTCTGGGTTGGACATTTGAAGTCCTTGATGTAGACATGCGAGTTCCGTCTGTTTGTGGCTACCTGGCTGTGTCCAGGGTGGAGAGGAGGGACTGGCCCTTTGCCTGCTGTTGGGGAGTGGGTACTTACAGGGCCTCTTCAGCTCAGATTTGGTAGATTTGCCTCAGTGGAGGAATGCAAATTTGCCCTAGTATTTTGGAGAAAACCAATTCTGTTGTTATAAAGTAGGCTGTGCTATGCTATTCTTTCCAACTTCCTTCCCACTATTGCTGTTGGCTCCAAGAAAAATGTGGTAGCACATTAAGTCTCTGCTTAAGGCTCCTACTCCAGAAATAAGGCATTTTGTGCTTTTGGATAGACTTGGTCATATTTCCTACAGTGTCTATGTGTGATTTATTTAATAATTTTCTGAGTCATGTGGTAAAACCCCAGTGCCTCCACTGGGTCAGTCCTTCCACATGAGCAGCACAGGTCACACTGCTTGATATTGTTTGGGTTACCTATGCTTGATGTTACAGCAGCTTTGCTCATGCTGGGACAGCAGATCTTTCTTCTACATGTGTCTGCTTGAGTGTGGCTGAATAGCAGGTAAAATACAGCTGAACTTCATTTTTGTCTGTTCGTAGCAGCATTTGTTAATAAGTTTCTCCATCCCCAGCAGCAGAAACTGATAGCTGCAGTGCTTATGAAAACACTTGGCTGATGGCCCTTTGATGAAATGCAAGCTTTTAACAGTATTTAAAACCTTCTAATGCCTGACCCACCCTGACTGGGATCAGTTTTGCCTTTGTGGCTATTTGATCTTATCTTTCTCTTTTGGCCATAAAGGGCAGGGAAGTGACCACCTAAATGGTCACAAGGTGCCACTGGGGACCTCTTGCTGCTCCATCACCTGAGCTGAGACTCCTGCACTGTGTAGCAGAAAGGTCTTAAGAAAGGATGAGTTTGGAGACCTATACAAATTATTGTACTTTAAGTGGGTTGTAGCAAACAAGGGAGGAGAATGTAAAGGAAGGATTCCATAAAAGAGAGCTCCAGCTAGTGCAATAATTATAAATATTACAAAAATAAGGCCCTTCCATGGCGGAAAGTAAGTAAGAAGCCTTTGGGAAATGTTAACAGGTGGGCATTGGGAAAGAGGAGCAGTATGGGCCAAGTCTCCACACAAGCTTCTGGTGGGAAAGACTTTGGCACTGTGGCTCTGTACCAGCACTGGCCACGGCTACATCCTTCTTCACCTGTCATTATATACACCCACATTAAGCAAAAGCAGCTTTATGGTTTGTCAACAGACTACATCTGACTCACCTGAACTTGTACTCTACAACTATGTGAGTTTTGACTATCCCAGCTGAAAAAAGTATTGCTTCTAAAGCTTCTGTAATATTTCCCTTGGCAGCTTCAGTTTGTGCTTCTGCTGAAAGCCTTCACCATTTTGCATAAAGCAGCTTCAAGCTTACCACAGTAAAGACATTGAAGTAGGAGTCCTTCAGTGTTTCTGCATCCTCTTTCTTTCTATACACTTCCAACTTGCTCTTTGGAGCAACACTCCTCTGTTTCCACAGCAGAGGGGTCCTGCTGAATGGGGCTGGCTTCTAGACAGCACTTTTCTGTCTCCTGATGATGAAACAACTGTCCATCTTGAGCTCTCCCATCCAGAAAAGAGAAGTATCACAGTAATGTGGCTGCTCTGGATGTGTTGATGAAGGTGCATTAAAGCGCTGCTGCAGCAGTTTTCAGGAGCCAGAGCTGATGCTGGACCCACCTAACTGGTGGCTTGTACCCTACTGGTACAAGCCTGGCACTATCAGCTCCTCTGTGAGTAAGGCCAAGTGAGGCAAATAATTCCCACTGCTCTCTCTTTTCCTATCACTACAGAAGTCAAACAGTTCTGCTTTGGGACCATTTGATGTAGGATGAATTTTGCCTACATGCCTGCACAGCAAATAACCTTCAGCTTCTTTCATAAGGAGGCAAGGGAATTGCTTATCATAATGGCAGTGTCTCCCTCTGAGAAAGGCAGTGTGGTGGTGGTTTGTTTGTAGTTTTTGGTTTGGTTTGGTTTTTATTTTTATTTTGCTCTACCACTTAAGTAAGTCAAATACACTGAGTGTCAACCTTAAGGCAGTAGCAGTGGTTGTTTCATGTGATGTGGTGTGGTATGAGTAGCTTCAGGTCTCTCTGCTCCACAGGGCAGTAGTAGCTAAAGGCTTTACTGAGACTTTGTCAGTGCCATAGAAGGAAAGACAGTCCCTGTCTCCAAATCAAAACACAAAGTGGGCAAAAGGTAAGGGCTGGAAAAGAAGAAGTCAGTGCCCTGGCCAAGGCCACAAATGCAATAGAGAGTCACAAATGCATCTGCTGAATCTTGTGATAGTGCCTTGACTGCTGGGCTGCTTGGCCACTCTCCTGCCACTTTTTGGTGGCTATTGTTAAAACAATGTCAGGCTATTCTATAACAATACCAAAGCCACTGTAAACACTATGAGCAACTGTATCTAGCCATAAACTAAATCTAGATAAAACCTTTGACCAGAAATTAAAAAGATCTCTTAGAAGCTGAAGCACCATTTTCTTGCCATATACTAGTGCTGGGAGATGAATGTTTTGCTCAGAAAACCAGTATTGTGTGTAGAAATAGCCTTTCCAAAGATCACTAAGGAACTGTATTTTGTAAGGCACTTGGCAAATGGGTTTTCAGAAGGCAAATTATTTCAAGTAGTTGTGAAAAATACAAGGTTGTCATCTCAATATGACTCAGGCACAGTGTAACTTGACAATGGTAGGACTTCTGCTACAGGAAAATTAGATGCTTCTTCATAGGCTGGAATTTGGCTGGGTTTCTGCTGGCTGAAAAAAAGTAAAGGATAGGGATAGAACAAAAATGGAAGGAATAACCTAATCGATTATATTCCAGAACACAGCTCCAACCCCTATTCTTTAAGCTCAGCTTCATTGACTCCTCTTGGTTCATTTCTTTAATCATTCCATTCAGCTGCCTTTCTTCAGGGACTTTGTTGGAGACATGCCTGAAGATAAATACACTGTAGGCTGGATATGATTTTAATCTCTGTGTTTGATATGGCGTTTCCATCCATATCTTTCCCTGAGCAGGGCTTTGAATTACACAAGACAAGTAGGAGACTCAATGCACGGAAATGGGTAGCAGGGGTTGAGCAGGGAACGTGAAACCCTTAAACCAGCAAATGGAGGTCTGGCCACTCAGTTGTATGGGGCATCCACCCTCTGTAGCTAGTAAGTTTTTTTCTTTTAGGTGCTGCTTTCTGGAAAAAGAGATAAAAGATTTACGTGCTGGTATTCAGTAAAATTTGCTTTTTCCTCTTCTCTGCAAAAGTACTAACCTGGTGTCAACTGCAAAGCTGATCAATGCTACTGAATGCTGGTAGGACAAAACTGAAGCTCAGCTATTCAACAGGTGACAATGGAAAGGCTGCTTGGAGGGATGATGGCTTCTCAGGGCAATTGCTACAAACAACCTCTTCTGAAGAGCTGAGGGACTGTCTACAGTTTAAAAAAACCCAAACCAACAACATAGCCACAGTAAGAGCCAAAGCAAACTTCCAAAATCCAAACATCTGTAGGTTCGGGTTTCCCACACTGTAATTTAAAAAGGAACGTAACAAGAACCCAGCATAATTTCCCTCCCTATTGTATAGAAAGCAATTTATCTACTCCAGCTTTTAACTGGACTCATGTAATAGAAGATTGTGCTTTCAGCTTAAGCAGACAGTCTTCCTTTCCTCCTACACCCAGGGATGGCAAAACATTACCAAGAGAAATAGAATGGAAGAATAGGGACTAGTTGAGGCCAGCACCCCCAAGGTATTTAAGACTTTTGTCGTTTTAATGGAAAAATCAATGTGTGATTATACTTTGCATTAGAGTACTTAAAATTGCTTCAACATGAAAAGTCTTCAGCTTTAAAAACAACCTAACGCTGCAAATACTGTAGTCAGAGGACTAAATTCACCACTAGTGTAATCCACATAATTCTCCATATATCTTGGCAGATACTGTCTCTGTGGGCACATTAATACTGCCTTGGTGAGAGAAGTCCATGAGGACAATGAGGGCTTTACTGGTGCTTTGTTGAAGTCGTGGCCATGCTTCTGACTTTTGCCTAATGCCTACAAGGAAACTGCCATTTCACCTGGTCTGGAGTGAGTTATAGGTGGTGTTGTGCTGCTTCTCTCTCTTAGCTCATCCTGTGGCACACGCAGCACAAGGATCTTTCCACTTCTTTATGCTCTACCATCTGTGCTGTCCAGAGACTAAGTGCACAACTGAGATTTCATAAGTACTTCTGCCCTTCTGCCTCTGCCCAAAGTCTTTAAGCCTCATTAAAGACCATTACCCGTGTTGACCTTAATATTATTAATCTGTTTTTCTTTTACAAGCTCTAGATAATAAACCTAGTGGCCCTTGATTCTTCTGGCACTCCTAGGTATGTGCTAAGGGAAGGAAGGAGGGGTATGCAGGCAATATCCTTCACTGTGGCAATGTGAGCCAAGAGACAGGCAGGGGACTGCAGCGTTTGGGGAACTGAGGTCTGGCTGTGTCATCTCAGTTTCTGAAAAATACACTGTACCATGGCAAATCCTGTCTAGGCCATGTTTTCCTACAAGTAGAAGCCTTAGAAGCTATCTCTTTCTTCAGAGTGGAGAGGGAAGCAAGAAGATTTATTTCCATCAAAGTGGAGAAACACAGATGTTGCTACAGGTAGGAAATTCATTGAGGGAGATAGCCCTCAGACAGAGAACAGCAACCCTACATTAGGGGCCCTGTCCCATCAATTCTGCTCTACTGCCCTCATTCTTTGTTCAAGGAACTATTGTCTTAAGCATTAATTTTCCAATTTCTCTCTGTTTTCTTGCTATCTCTTCTGAGCCAGACACCATCTCAAATGTAGATTGCTCTTGCAGCTCCCCAGTTTCAGTAGATAGGAGTCATTTGTGGCAAGTTCACAGATGATTTATTGGAATCTTCACCTGTGAAAATTAAATGCATTATCTAAGCCTCTATTGTTTCATATTCAAATTATACTACATTTCCTATAATTAAATCTTTTGTTTTCCTATCTGATGTTGGGACCATTATCTTTAAACAATGATTGCAAGTCTGCGAATTTTAATGGAAAAGAACTTTAATATCTGAGCATTTGTTAGTAATGTGAAGCTTTCAATTTTGTTATTTAGTATCTTCATTAATGACACTGACAAAGGGGTCGGGTGCACCCTCAGCACATTTGCAGATGACACCAAGCTGAATGGAGTGGTTGGTGCTCCTGAAAGACTGGATGCCATCCAGAGGGATGTGGGCAAGCTTCAGAAATGGGCCCATGGGAATCTCACGAGGTTTAATGTGGCCAAGTAGAGGGTGCTGCAGCTGGATCAGGGCAACCTCCAGTATCAATCCAGGCTAGGGGGTGAACAGATCAAGAGCAGCCCTGTGGAGAAGGACCTGGGGGTGCTGGTGGATGAGAGGCTGGACATGAGCCAACAGTGTGCACTTGCAGCCCAGACAGCCAGTGGTACCCTGGGCTGCATCCAAAGCACCATGGGCAGCAGGGCAAGGAGGGATTCTGCCCCTCTGCTCTGCTCTCATGAGACCCCACCTGGAGTGCTGCACCCAGACCTGGGGTCCCAGCACAAGAAGGACATGGACCTGTTGGAGCAAGGCCAGAGGAGGCCACCAAGGGATTAGAAGATGGAGCTATGAGAAAAGGCTGAGAGAATTGAGATTTTTCAGCCTTGAAAAGAGAAGGCTTTGGAGTGACCTAATTGAGGCCTTCTAGTACCTGGAGGATTGAGAGGGACTATTTACAAGGGCCTGGAGTGACAGGACAAGGGGGTTTCAAACGGAATCCGAGTAGGTTAGATTAGATATTAGGAAGAAACTATTTACTGTGAGGGTGGTGAGACACTGGAACAGGTTGCCCAGAGAAGCTGTGGCTGCCTCATCCCTGGAAGTGTCCAAGACCAGGCTGGAAGGGGCTTGGAGCAACCTGATCTAGTGGAAAGTGTCCCTGCCCATAGCAGGGGAGTTGGAGCAAGATGAGTTTTATGGTCCCTTCCTATGCAAATCACTCCATCATTTTGTGATTATCCTATATAACTTCTGGGTTTCCTAAAGGCAACAGCTGTGTAAGGAACTGAGAAGCAACCAGCTGCCAAACCAACACACCAAAGATTATTTTCTTCCCTTTCATTGTTGTGAGTTCCTATGCCACTGAAGATAAGCACTTAAGATTTCCAATAATATTTGGCATAATGTGCCACTGTAATAGTTTTTTAGCTTTTTCTGAGGGCATCCTAAGCATGTTTATGCTGCTTAGGTGAGAAAGCAGCTATCTTTCTGATCTCTGTTATGCATGGATGAGTAATATCAAGGTCAAAATATTATGGATTAAATGAGTCTGCCAAGAACCTTTTAATTGTATAAATAGTGACTTACAAGGAAAGGTGAAACTGAGAGAGAGGTCTGGTACTGCTATGAGCTAACTTTTCCTTGTTTCCCCTTAAGCTATTTTTAAGCCTCTAGTTGTTGATTTATTTCTCTCTTAAAAGCACCTAGTATTTTTCTTCTTACGTGTTTTTAGAATGAGGAATTTAAGTTGAAAGGTCACCTTATGGAGTTAGAGTTGAGGATCTCTCTTTCAGAGAGTGTATGCTTGTTATGGAAATGTGCAGAGAGTTCTGTGATCTCTCAAAAAAGGTTTGACAACCACCTGCAAACAGGTGCACATATTTAATAATTACCAGGAAACTAAACTTTAATAGTGAGTATAAAGAAACCCAGACATGCATTAGAGAAGATAGCATTTCTTAGCTATCCATCCTTGTCTTCAGCATAAATGGATTTCTTTTCCCATATTTGATTAGGTAGCATCTGCACAGATATTCAAGAAGCTGCTCTGCTTCAGTCTCTAGCTGAACCCTGCAAAATAGCTCAGCCCCTTTCAGAGGGGTGTAAATGTTGTGTCCCTGTTCATACAGCATTTCTGATCCACCCTGATTTGCTCCCCCATTTAATATTGCCAGTTTGCTTTTTGTTGAATGCAATGATTAGCTTACACAGCTGAAAGAGGGGCCACCTCATGCTTAGTCTTTTGCTTTAGTGGTATGTCTAGCATGGTGCTGCTGAAGGTGATTTTGATTTGAAGAAATTAGATGACTGTCTTGATTGCTCCTCCAAAACAAAATCCCTGGAGTTCAGTATATATGTACCCCATCTACTAAATTGCAATAACTGCAATTATTCTGGTCCTTTTTCCGTAAAGCATAAAATTTAAATTGTGGAACTTGTTGTGGAGGCTAAAAGCAAAGATAGGTTCCTAAAGAGACTGTATGTAACCTTGGAGGATGGTGTTGTCAAGAACAAGATATAATCTTCACTTTAGAAAATCCTGATATTGCTGGGTGCCAAAACCTCTGTGTGAGTAGTAGAGAAAAATCCCTCTGTGCTTTTTCCCTTTCCTGCAGATGTGGGATAATCACAGAGAGAAATGAAAAAAAAGGGTATTAATTTCTGGGTGTGCTTTTATCTGTGTGGGTGAGTGCCAGAATGTGTCTTGTTTGATAAGCTCTAGTATTTGTTGATTTTTAAAATTCCTGTGCGTCACATTCTCTCTCTCGCCAATAAAATCAACTTTTGAGCTCTCTGATTTTGAAAATAAAGCTGAACTTAACATTTGTCCCTTAAAGGCTTTAAGAATGTATGTCCTCCCCAGCTGAATCTCTTAGTAATGCTTAAGGATATCTATATAAGAGTTCTTGAAACTGCTAAAAATGAACCAACAATCAGAATTAAACTTTCATGGTAACTAAAGATTGCAGTACGTCAGCAACAAGGTACACAGAGATTCAAAGTCTTTCTTGTGGACACAACTTTAACATGAAAGGTTTTTAACCATTAGATAAGAACTAATGTTGTATAGTGAAGGGCAAACAGAAGTCAAAGGCAAGCATACTGGTGCTTTTTCCCCTTGCCCTTCAGACAGCAAAATTGCTAAAAGCCTTCCGACTTTCTGTCACAGGTTTATTCAACAGACCTTTCTGGTCGGTTTTAAGAAGTGTGAGCCTGAAAAGAATGAGATGGGTTGTGTCACACATGTTCTAAAGATGGTATTTAAGGGAACTTTTTGTCTTGAAAGCCAAAAATACCTAAACTCTAGTGCTAGTAATGATGGCACCAACTCCTGAGAAAACGTGTAAAAGCATCTGTTGGTATTTGCAGACATACACATAACTTGGAAAATCTTGGATGATGATTCTTGGGGGGTAACTTCACTAGTGAAATTTAATGGTTTAAAATATATCTGGTTTTAAATTTGAACTTCTGAAAAAATGCAATGTCTGACTGCCCATGTTGAGGTTGGAGGAAAAAGCTACTGGGATGATTGGAGAATGGGGAGAGAAACCTTTAAAAGAAGCTAAAATGAGGTTGTATTTTTTAATTTAGCAAAATGAAGAATATAGCTGTCTTTGAGTTACCCCAGTAAGTACACTGGGGCAGTGAGTGCCAAGGAGAGAGGAAGATCTGGTTTGTAACTTGGTTTGAAAAATGGATTTGCAGAATGGATTCAGTAACAGCTGTATGCAGAGTGAGTCCAGGTACAATCAATCTGTTCTCATTGTGCAATGAATTAAGCCTGGCAGTCTTGCTGTGCATGTTCAGACACTGCCCAGGGAGCCCAGCCTGTTTGGGTTAGGCCTTATGTCAAGGAATTTGCAATTGCCTCCAGTTGTAGGGCAAGGGCATTCCCTCCAGCATGCACAAATTTTCCTCTTCAGCTTAGAGATGTGAGTCTGAAAGTTGTAGTACCCTTGATTAACTCTGAATTTACAGAGCTTTAAATCTATGCTGAGTATGGATTTGCTATAAAAAAATCCCCAAAACAAACCAGGAACAGAAGAGTAAAATGAGACAGTTCCTCTGAAACCTGTATCTGCTGGTCTGGTGGGTGCAAAGGGCCATCCCCCCTCGGCTGGAGCAGTCTCTGTGCCTGTGGAGGTTGTTAGTGTAGACCTTTTCTCACTTCCAGTGATTCTCTTGCGCCCTTTCTTAGAAGATTTTCCCCACCTAGTGCACTTGGAGGCAGCCTTGGGAGTTCATTGTTAAAAGTTAATGTCTGGAGATTGAAACTTTCCATTGGCTTGATTCTCTTCCCTTTTCCTACTCCTGCTCATATGTGTGTCTACTGAATTCTAAAAAGCTTTTTGATAGCGACTTGAAAATCAAATGTCCCCTTTCTATTTGTCTTCTAGTCCAAGCCAAAATTTAAATGCATTCATTTCTATTCAAAAGAACATATTGACAATTTAGGAAACATTGTCCTACAGTGCAAACACTCTGATATTACAAAATATTGCCTTGTTCTCTGCCTTGATCTAAATGATGGCATTGGCACAAGAACTAATAGGTCTGTAGGGGCCAGGAATGAGTACAGACAGAAATGAGAAAATTTCTAATCATGAGAAGGACATGTTCAGGGACAGCCTTCCAAGCAGAGAGGCTGGACCAAACTAGTTCTGTTTCTGGGGTACAGAACATGATCATTTCTGCAAGTCCCTGATGTGGTTGGCTGTGCCACAGCGGAGGCCATAAAGCCAAGGTTTCCACTGGGTTGGAAGGGAAAGGTTATGTTTATTGCTCCTTGGTGTGGAATTTGTGAGTCCATATCCTCCTTTGGGAGGGAGCTGAACTTGCAGGGATGGTCCAGCATCTTGCACAAGCTGAATGCTTTCTGGGAAAGCACCTTTTGCCAAAAGGAAACCTTGAGAAAGCTGGCCTGGGACCACACAGCTTAGTGCACATATGGATTCCTGCCTGTAAGAAGGATCCATTTCCTGCATCTTTTGGTCTTTGCATCAAGGGTAAGGTGTCACCTCTGCTGCTTTGCCTCTTACTTCTGCAGGTCCCCCTCTGCCAGCCTGCCCTGATGCCTCCTCCACAGCCCACATGGCTGTCAGTCTCCCTGTGCCCCATGATAGCATTCGAAACTCTGCCTCTGAGTCCCTATCTCCAAGAGGGAATTGCTTTAACCTTATCAAATGGAGGTGAAATTTAAAATGACTTAATGTTTATTTGCTGACAGGCAGGAGTGTCCTCTAAATTGACTGTCACAGGTTGAACACAATGCTATAGGACCAAATCATAACCTCTTGTTGGCCTTCAATGAAACAATGTTAAGTTTGGGAAGTGGGGATATTATTTTGGCCTCCCTGGATATATGGGTGGCATTCTCATTTTGAAGTTTTATATAATGAAGCTATATTTGGTATTTGCATAATTCAAATAGATGAAATCCTCAAACAGGCACAGAAGACTTGATTTCATTAACTTGGGATGCAGCCATCCCCATCTCTCATGCAAATGGCAAATACCTTTCCTGTAAGTATACTTTAAAGATTCATTGCTTTCTCTAATCAAGTGGTGAAATCCTACCCACGGGAAGCAGAATTGATTTCTTTTCCCTTCAGACTGGATAACATAGACCTTATTTGGGTTAACTTCTGTCATGCAATGTGAGGTTAACCCTTCTGTGTGCTGTGAATCAGCTGCACGTGTTCCTGTTTGCTGCTCCAACACGCTGAAAATGGACATGGTGTAGTTTGTTCTGTAGATGTAGCTGTCAGCTCAGGCGAAGCTCTACTTCTTGTCAGCAAGGATCTATTTCTCCTGAAACCCTGACCTTGAGAGCTCGTTTTTAAATTTCCTCCTGGGCCTCAGCACTGTAATTGATGATGGTTGTTTTGGTTTCAGTCTTTAGCAATCAAGGGGAAGAATTGCTCCCCAGTTTGTTAAGACGTCAGGAGGAAGGCAGCTTCCCCACACTGCATGGACGGTGGCAAGGAGCCACAATGGGCTCTCACAAGCCTTCTATGAAGCACTGATATTTCTGGTTGAAAATAGAAATCAGACAGAAATGCTCTGCTCTTGAGAGCTGATGCTTGTGCCAGGGACCTCTTGGGGCATGAGAGCTCTATTGCATTAATTCAATTTAATAGGCATCAGTGGAGAATTAAAGGTATCTGATGTTGGTCCAAGTAGTCTTAGGAAATAGTCCTTCACATTATGTAGTCTGAGCCCATGGCTGGGACTCCTGTCCATGGCAGTGCTTAGGTGAATTTTCCTCTCTTCTTTCTACTGATTTGTCTGCATATCTTTTTATGCTATTTTCTAGTTCACTTTCTTGGTAATAAAGCTCTGCACTTTATTTTCTGTCTTTCAGATACATCATTTTTCACTTGAATTGTCTTATACTAGTTGAAGCTGATAGCCTGACCCCTTGGCCACTGTGCTTCATCAAAAGCAGGGTGGTCTGCTACATTCTAATGAAGAACTGCTTTAAAAACAACAACCCCCCCACAAATTAAACCCAAACCAACAACCAACCAACCAACAACATGAATTAAAAACCACAAAGAAGGAAGGAAAAGATGTATTTTTCTTGGATATCTGGGATGCTTAGTTTTCTGCTTTTCTTTGCCTTAGAACACAAAGCAGTCACTGGGAAGGTTTTTTCCCTCACTCTGAAAGTGAATTTAAGGTGTGCTCTCTGCCATTCCTGCCCACTAGCCTGGCCTGCAGAAGAAGGCAGGAGGAGGTCAGCTGCACTGAACAGGTCAAGAACAGCCAAGACATCCTGAGTTTTCCTCTTGTATTGAAGGAAGTTCAATGACTCTCTAATTGTCACTGATTAGTAAGCCCTCCCTCAACTGTACACACAGTGTGGTATTTGACCTCTAAACATCCTGGTGTGGGGGTGCACACTGGGTGGCAAGCACTGAGCTTGCCCTGGCATTTGGGCTCCTACATCAGGAGTCAGCTGCCTTTCACAAGTGGGTTTAAAATTCAGCACTGTGGCTCATGAGAGCACTGTGGTTCACAAAGGAAGCTGCCAAGTGAGAGACAGATACTCTGCTTTGCTGGGGGTTCATGTGACACCAAAACATGTGGCTTTTTGACACCAGGGAATGCTGAAACTGTCTATACCTAAATACACCCACAGACGTGTTCATATAAACATACCTATATGTGAGTGCTGACTAATTCTGAGTAGCCCTTCTCACCCAGCCACTCGTCATACCTCGAGGCTCATTGCTCACACTGAGCAGCAGGGTGGGGGTTTGGTTTGTTGGGATTAGTCTCTAAGCAGATTCAGCTCAGGGGGCCCCAGCTCCCACCCCAAGCAGACACATGTTGGAAAAAGTCTTGTTCAGAAGCCCCAAGAGCCTGGAGAGTGAGGCAAATGCCCTGCTTGTCAGTGTGCACTGCAGATCGGTGCACTGCAGTCAGTAGGAGCTAGAAGCATTTCAGACTTTTGGTGACAAAAATCTCTGCTGAACTCTACTTTCCAGTCATTTCAGGTCAGGAATAATTGCCATCTTTACATCACCATTTTCAAGTTCTTTATCCCTTAAAGCAGCAGTGAGAAAGCCAAGTGTCCCTAAGGTTCAGATCTTTATTTAATTTTACTACTTTTTTAATATATCGATGGTTGTGATCATTTTTTGCTCAGTGTGGTTCTGAGGAGAAAATTCTGAGGCATGAAAAAAATCTGTTTAAAGTGAAACATCATGCTTTTGATCCAAGGACTGATGTTCAATGGGAGGAATTGAAACAAAAATCTCATGATAACCCCTCTGCTTTCTTGAAATAGAAAACCTGCCTAGTTAATGAATATAAATGAATGTACATTCACTTCTTTTTTTTTTTTTTGAGGTTACTAAAGCTGATTAGCATTAGGTACCACAATTTGTTGAAAGCAGTTGAGTAATTATTCTGCTTCCTATCCCATGAACATGGAACTTTTTTATGACTAAAGGCTTGTTGTTTTTTTTTTAAAGTGTATCCTTGAGATAACATTGGGGACGTATCTTTGTCATCATCTGAGTTTTAAAATAAGTACTTTACAATAAATATTTCTGATATACAGGCAAAGAAGAAAAATTGGGCAATGCTATAGGAATTCGATAAACTGTGATGCATCGTCTTACAGGAAAGGACCTAAAATCCTTAGGTGCAAAATAATGTATTGACAATTTGGGTTTACACAAGTAGAATTCAATATTCAGCATAATTAAATTAGAAATTGATAGCTTCAGCAAAACAAAACAGTTTTTCATATAAAATTTAAAACAGGTGAAGCTATTTTGCTTTATTGCCATACCAGGTGGATCAGGGTGCTTTGGCTGAGAGTTATTTTCCAGCAGATCATCTTAAAGTGACTTGTGTGTGTTGGCCTTTCCTTACGTTAGGCTAATGAGAATTTATTCTCCACTTGCCTGTAGAGACTGCCAGAGGTCCTGCTGTGTTGTTAGTAATGCCAAGCAGGTTAAGTTACTCTCTCTAGGTCCATCTTTCCTAAAATTGCATTTTCTTTTCTCTCCAACCACCCATCGTCAGGACTGAGAAAGACAGGCAGAAAAGTGAGTGGACTCTGACTGGGGTCAGAGGTGGCCAGGAGCTGTGCAGGTGAGGGGATTTTGTTCCTTGTTGTCCCTTTCTTTAAATTTAATAAGCTGGACAGAAATCCCTTTCAGCTGGTTAAAAGTCATTCTCTAAGTTTACATAATTTGAGGTATAATCAGAGTCTTCTTTGGGCTGGGAGCACTTAAATTCCTCATGCTTGGTAATCATCCATCAGGGCATGTAAAATTGTATGTGAAGGAAAAGAAACAATGAGATTCTTAAACACAATATTATTCTTTTAAATGTAGTAACACTGTTTTACATTAACTGTCATTTCATATGAAAATTCTATTTCAGGATTAATGACTAAATCCAAGACACCTGTAGCCAAAACAAATGAAACTGTTGATGTGAGCACCGTAGCGGAGCAGAGAGTTTCAGTATTAGGTCTGCCTTCCCACAGGAACACTGGCACAGCTCTCATTAGTATTTGCAAGTTCTGTGCATGTACCTAGGGAGGAACATACAGCACTTAAAACCTGTGGGAAAATACAAAAGAATCTGCTCTGGAAGATTCCCTGCCAAAGCACTTAAACCGTATATAAGGAGTGTTACAGGACAGAAAAAAAGTTCTGCAGCTGGTGAACTTTATGGCGAAGTTGCATTTCATCCTGAGACCAGTTGTAAAAGACAAGTTAAAATAAATGTCCTACATTCTGCAGATGTGCAGACAATCCATGAATAAAATTTAAACCTGTAAGCAACCTATTATGCTATAATAACAAGTTTAAAAAATTCAAAGCAGCTGGATGCTGCTCATTTAGAGTCACCAGCTTCTGAAAACAATGACATCGGGCAGCCTCTCCTGACTTAGCAGGAGCAGTACTGATTTATATAAATGTAGGTACCTCAGTGATGTATCTTGTAATTTATCTAGTACATGGTAGTGCTTTGGAGCCCAGTCTGAGCCCAGGGGCTCACTGCATATGCACTGCACAGACAAGAGCAAATAATCTCTGTGTTAAAACATGCACAATCTACATAGTTAGGACCAGAAAGAATGGTGAAAAGGAAATTTGACACGTAGAGTTGATCTCTAGCTTTTATTAACAGAGATGTTACAAATTAAGTGCATGTATTAAATATTTTGAAACTAGATAAGAAAAGTTTATTTACAGAAGATAAGTGCCCAGCTACTTCTGAGAACCACAGGCTCCATGGCGACTTTGTAGCATGTTTTAAATAATTCAGTTTTGCATTTCCTGAAAATGCACATGCAAGGATCTTAATTGTAAAACAGATTATTTATCTTTGAAGAGTTCATCATTACCAGGGGCTCCAACATGTGTTGCATTTCTTAAGATATTCATCATGGGGTAGTAGATGAAAATGAGCTGCAGTAAGCTGTCAAAGTCAGATGGATTTGAGTAGCAAGAAATGCTGCTAGTAGACATTCATTGTCAGCCACTTCTGATGCTGGTGTTGGAAGATGAAGAGGATTATTTGCACCAGCTTGTAGCTGCTCAGAGGAAAAACAACTTCTGTGTATTTGCAGATTACACTAGACAAAGGCTTTGCTTCTCTGAAGAAAACTCCTTAATATAACTTGTGCTGAGGCTCTGAAATGCAACCTGTTAGTATTTCTCCCTTGGCAGTGTTAGAAAACCTCATGTCTCCCTGATCTGCATTTGAACAGTCTTCATTTTTATCTCTTTTAGATAAGGGACTTTTCCTCTTTAAGCACTTCCTCTCTTTCTCTTTCATTTGAGCATGGAGATGTTGGGAGGGTTTTTTCCCATCTTGAGCCTGTGCAATAGTCCAGTTATTTGCTTTACAGTGTCCCTGGTTTGTCATTGATGGGCAGTCGTATTTCCAAATGGACTGACTGCAGCTCTCCTGGGTGAATCTGTTTTGTCTGATTGTGTCTTGGAGTAACACAGGGACAGGCTGCAGCTTTGTTTGTTTGCAGTCCTGCACATCCAGGCACACTGGTGCAGAAAACAACTGGGCTTCATGCACTTAGGATGGCAGATGTCCCGTGATACGTAAACTGTAGGCTTATGGTATCATGGAATCATGGAATATCCTGACTTGAAAGGGATCCACATGGATAATTTCTAATATGCAGTTTCATGTGCAAAAAAATTATTTGGAATGTGGAAAAATTAAGAGAGCACTGAAACTGTCTGGTTTGATTCAGGCACACATCACTCCACAGGGATAGCCATTCCTGTGAGTGATATCAGTGCCACTTTACTGCATACTGCACAACCAAATATTTTGGACTTTTGAAAAGACCATCATCTGGCACTAATAGTGCAGGTTTTCTGAGCCCCTCTTATCAAGATGTGAAGAAATGAAGCTGAAACTTCCTTTATCTTTCCCCTTCTTTCTCTAAATCTCCCACCAATGTACCAGTTCTAGGTCAATCAGCAATGGACAAACATGTGGGATCTCTAAATTGGATAAATGCATACAGTTTACTATTGGCACTTGGTTTGAGTCCAAAAATTAGTAATTAAACAGCTTTTGGAGACTGATCTTCCTTTTTGCCCTAGCTGCAATCTCTGTCCTCAGCTGGCTGAACAGCAGTGTGTGAGTATGGACCTGCAGATAATACAGGAAATTGCTTTGAAGCCTTTGCCTCCCTGCCTTTAACTTAGTAGTTTGTTTATGGAGAACAAGATTATATAGGTTGCAATTTCATAGATTCATGGAAAGTTTTATGTTGGAATGGACCTTAAAGACAATCACTTTCCATCTCTCTGCCTTGGGTGGGAACGTTTTCCACTAGACCAGGTTACAAAGAAAGTCAAAATCCTTTGATTTTCTTTGTGGCTCTCCTCTGGAATCACCCCTAGTCCAAGTCTCTCATATGTTGGGGTCCCAGAGGATGCAGTGCTCCAGGTGGGGTCTCATAAAGTCAGAGCAGAGGGGCAGAGTCACCTCCCTCAACCTGCTGGTCACGTTTCTTTTGCTGCAGCCCAGGGTGCCTTTGGCTTTCTGTGCTGCCAGCACACATTGTTGGGTCGTTTTGAGCTTCTCATCAGCCAACTGACAACCAACTCAATTTGACAGAGGGTGTTTTCCCCTTGAATGCTCGTAAGACCAAAAGTGATTGCAAAGTGTCTACCACTTTATGCTTCAAAGACAACATCCTCCTTGTAGCTTATAAAACCCTATAAGGTGGGAATGTATTATGTGCATAAAATCTATGGCTCTCTCTTACATCCCAGCCATAATAGTTTCTTTATGGCTCTTGTGGTTTTCCTCAAGTAGGCAGGACAGTCATCTGGAAACAGCACCAGGTCTGTGGACCAGAGGTATGTGCATGGTCTGATGGAAGAAGAGGTAATATTGCCAGCTCTCTTGTTTTGAAGGCAAGCCGAAGAGGATTTTTTAATTCTCTGGTTAAAGCAAGGGGGGCCAGGTTCATAAAGCCATATTACTTGTTAACTGTTACAGATGAAGATTATCTGAAACACAGTAACTATTACTAACAAAAAGCACTGGACAGAAGATTTTCTCTATGGGAAATTGCCCATCCACAGCATAGTAAAGATTTTATTCCTGTCATAAGTCAGGATTCTGAGTTCAAC
>JAOXXN010000102.1:31799319-31825415 GCA_026770055.1 Myrmophylax atrothorax
GTCAGGATTCTGAGTTCAACTTAGGCTTTTACAACTTCAAATTTTTATCCTACTATCCAACTGCCTCTGTTTCTTTAAGAGGACCAATGAAAATTTTTCTGTTTAAAACACTTTTTCTATGCTTCAGCACCACACATCAAAGTGTGTGCATATATTTTGCTTACAATATGGCCAGGGTTATTGCTTATTTAACCTGTTTGCCATTAAGGTTTTAAAACAATAGCTAGTTTTACCTCTTCACAGTTACAGAGCAAACAGCAATTTTCTCAGTGCAGAATAAACTCTTTCCCTCCTTCCCCCAGATCAAAAGTGAATAGGATTTAATTTCAATCCCACAGCCCTTATGTTAAGTTGTTTTGTCTCAATGGCACCATCACTATGATTTCATTTAACAAGTTTCATACTTTACACCTTTTGAAATAAACATGTTTACTAGCAATAACTTTGCTGAATTTGTGACCCTTACACTCAGGGACTATGCCCAAAGGTTCTCTGTGTTTTTGCCGTAGAAAAATTGGACAAGAACTTCACATGGTGTAGCTGGAAGAAGAAGTACCTTTGCAGTATCTTTTCCTTTTCTCTTCAAAAGCAGCAGAAATTATTTCATTGACACACAAAGAGATTTGTGTTGCAGAATAGCTGGAAAGTGGGTTTCCCTCCATTTGTATTCATGACAGCTTCCACATATTCAACTATCAAAACCTATTATGAAGAGCTGTATTGTAGTGTAGATAGATTTTTATGCTTGTCATAATACAGATCTATAGGTAAATTTGTCAACGATACATCCACTGTCATATTGCCATATTTCTTACAGAAAATATTCTTAATGATAACTAGAAAGTTATATATCCTTGCTGTGTAAGACCGGGTTTATTTGGTTGCTCAGTTCTAAGAAGAATGTTTTACATTATCATGGGATTTTCAGTTTGGAACGAATTTAGAAACACAACATTTAAACCAAAAGTAATTTGCTGGGCTAGTTACTTTCTAACATCCTGGTTTAAGATGTCTACAGTCCAATAAGTTTCTTTCTATGACTTCTATGACTATGCTAGATTTTTCCTTCTTCCCATTTATATGTGACTTGCCCAGCTCATGTTAGCAGGTTATTCTGGAATGAATTTTAACAGACTGATGAAAAAACAGCCCTTCTTGGTTCCCATGTGAAGCTAGGGTTGTTTGAGCTCTAGGTCTGTTTTTAAAACCTTTAAAAAAAAATCTCTATGTGTTTTTTTTTTTTTTAGAAATCTCCTGATGAAAGGAGGAACTTCTTTCATTTCTTCAGTGTTTTAGTTCTTGTCCCTCCCATGTTTCTCCATTCCCTGTTATGAGCTGAAATGGGGCTGAGTGTGGGGTGACAATGCAGTGATAGGGAAGGAGTGGGAAAGAAAGGAATGGGGGATGGGGATCAGTGGGAAGGTCACTCATTTGTTTTCGAACTGACACTCAGGTTTTTTTCCCCTCATCAAACAGGAGATATTTATAAGAACAACTTTGTTGTTTAATATTTCTTTTGGTCACAAAATTCTTGGCCTCTTTAGAGAGAGAATATATTACATATAATGTATTATAGAGATGTAATATATCCATATTTGGGAATATGAAGCCTTAAGTATATAAAGAAGATAAAACCAAAAGATACTTCTCCTCTGCAAAATCAACGGTTGAGGTGTCCCCAGTTCCTCCCAACCCTTATCTGGGGAAGGGAAAAGGAAGAACTGAAGACACAGCCTGGTTTTGGGGCTCTCCAGGTTCTATCACATCCATGGTGACACCTCCCAACTCCCACCAAAACACAATAATGTCACTTCTCACATGCACAAGTCCATAGGCCAACACCTTCAGTGGTTCCAGAAATCACTGCTGTTGTCCTTGAGCTCTGACTAATTTCCTTTCCAAACATAAAAATTATATCAACCATTGACTGAAAGACAAACTATGTGATGTCAAGAGGAAAAACAAATCCAAGTTGAAAGATGTTTCCTCATCCCAGGCAAAAGTCTGGGAGAGCACTGGGATAGCTGGGAGTGCCCTGGGGAGGTGACAGGCCCCAGCCCCAGCAAGAAAACTCAGTATGTGCAAGTGGGACAGCTCAGCCAGTCAACTGTGTGTTGACTTGTCCCGTGGGCAGCCGGGGAGACACCCAGAAAGTGCCTCTGTGTGAGATGTGACACAAAGGAAAACAGCTGTTCCCGTCACATGGGGCTCTCCCAGAGTCAGGAGCCCAACAGCTGACCCTCCTCTGCAGAGACCTGGTTTTCAAATCGATGCTTATCTGTCCCCTTGAACCCAAAGCTGATGTATGGGCATGTACAAACAGCCAGGGAGGTACCCACCCACCCACTGTGGTTTGGCAGGACTGAGTCAGAGCTGCCCACAGCTATTACTCTGCTGCATGTTACGTTTCTGTGAGATCTCTGCATCTGTTTCTGGGTTCATTCACCTCTCACAGTCACTCCCTGCCATCCAGGCTCTGCCATTACTTCTGGTCCAGGTTACAAGCACAGGCAAACCCCCAGCAAATTAGCTAATTTCTGAGGCATAATGCAGTTTCCCTGGTGAAGGTCTTGTGCTCTGAAGAAAAAGGTACAAATCTAGTCAAAGGCACCTTTTTGATTCCATTTTACTGGGATTATTCTGTGTTTCTTTTCCTAAATTGCCCTGTAGTTTAAACTAGTACTCCATGTCCTCTGTCATTCAGCTCCAAGTACAGTGCATGCTATGGCAATAGCATTCAAGATGAACCCAAATTAGGTCTGTGTCTGCAAGGGAGGCAAAATAAAAAGAGCCAACTAGTTTAATTACTCCCCATTCAGATGTAATTCAGTTGCATTGCACTAAGAAAAATAAATGCTGCTGGGATGTTATGAGACAATTAGTAAGATAATGGAAAATAGTTAATATCCCTCATGTCTGTGAAAGAGTGCCCTCCCTTCTGCTTCAGAGTAGTCTTGAAGGGGTTTTCTGAATTGTATTTTCAAGCAAGAATATCTTTTCCTTTTGGGAATACTAACAAAATCCTGCCTAGTACAAAATGGTTATTTACGGTTTAGAAATCATAGAGTTCAGAGAAATCACCTTGGTCCTGAGCCAGCCCCAGGGCACAGATCCAGGTGCTGTGAGACTGCTCCTCCTTTGGGAATGGGGAGTGATCGTGACACTTTCTCACCGGGCAGTTTTGATTGTGCCCTGTCTTTCCTTTCAGACACATTTCAGTGCATCCTTGGGCCTTTCTCAGTAGCCATTCAAAACATTTCACTCAAAATGTGTCACAAGTATCTCCCTTTATCATCTTCAAGGTTGAGGACTTTTTCCCCTTCCACTGCCACAGCAAAGTTAGAACAGTAAGTTTGCCAGTAACTTGCCAGCTTATTCTTCCCAGCAACCACCAGTCATAAATGATTTGCCCCTTCCCAGCTCCTCTGTGGCTCTGCTGAGTGACCTTCTTCCAGCTGTACACTCTCCCTGTGCCCCGGACACTTTGGCACCGTATGGATAATGATTTCTGACTCCTTTGTAAATGTGTTTTATTTGCTACAGTGGAGTCGATTATCCTGGCTTTTGCCACTGCGGCAATTATCAGCTACCAGCACCCTTGGGCACAGCAGGGTGAGCTTGAGCACATGTGTGGGCATTAATGCAGATTTCCTCATTTCTCATGTTTTGAAGTCCTTCCCTTGAGGTAAGGAACTTGGGGATTTTTTTTTTAACTCAGCTGTGCAACTCCTATTAAAAGTCAACTGCCCTGCACAACTTGATAAAAAAAAATCCCGTTTAATGTGAGATTAGTTTAGGCTTTTGTGCTTGGTTTCCTTGGGACTCTAATGGCAGTCTAAAAAAGAAAATCACCCCTGAGAATGTCTAGCACTTTTGGTTTCACATAAATGTAATCCAATTACCCCAGTCTAGGCCATGCAGAACTATTTGGTCTGAGGTATACATCAATCTAGCAGAAGTACAATATACTGAACTGAAAAGAAGGCAGATTGGGCATATTTCTTAATAGCATAACACAATGCAATTGCCAAAGGAAAGGCATATGCTTCTGTCCCACATTACGCGGAGCCTGAACTGAGTAATTTGTGGGGGGAGAGGAAGTGAAGTCCTTGCAGGAAGGGATTTTAGAGGTATCTTCCCTGGAGGCCAGTTTTGTAAAGGCATACCATCTGGTGCATTCAAAATGCAAAAAGATTTGTTCTTCAGAAGTCTGAGCCAGGGATAAAAGTCCATCCCTGCCAGGGATGGCTTAGCAGTATCCAGAGAGAGGGATGAGTTTTATCACAAACAACGAGATACTCCTTTTCCTCCGCCCTTAACCTCTAATTCAAACATCAAATAGACTGATCTTACTGTAGCTGCTGGTTTCTGTAATGAAAGTTTCTGATGTCCTTGCTTACTGTGAACTGAGCAATGAACTGTTTCATTACTATTTCTGCTTTGCTTCCAGGCACCTTCATTTTGCACAGAGGTCAGAAAGGGGTTAAACACAAATGCTGACATTATCCCAGGCAAAGCCTGTACTGGGACTCAAACTGCCTGCTTCTCCCTCTCATGCCTTCAGCAGCAGTCAGACTGACTGCTGTGGTGCAGAAGCTTATGGCTGCTCTGAGCATCAGCCTCAGTATTGGCACCTCTCAGGCCTGAGCTGTAATGATCGAGTCTCTTTGCAGAATTAAGCAGGTTTTGCCCTGTGCCTTGAAGGGTAGATTTCAAATTGCCTGTTAGAGGAATGGGTGGACGTTTAGCTTGCCTTGAGGACACTGCTGGCCCTGGTGATGGAAGCCCTCAGTGCATCACTGTCACAACTGTAGCTCTCTGCAGAGGCTGGGGACCTGCAGGAGGCAGCTGCTGGCTCATCCCTTCTCCAAGTACAGGTTATTTGGGGCTTACAGTGTGGTGAATGCTCCTATTGGGTGGGCTCAAGCTAGCCACAAACTGACCAAAACGTGCTGTCTAAGTAGAAGTTAGGATTTTACAACAAAAGGTAGTGCAATCACTGAATAAGAAGACATTACTGCTTCATGCCTGAATACTGGGAATGTGAACACAGTCCACAGCTCCTGGCATAGCTCATGGCTACAGGGTGAGTTTCCCGCTGGGAGCCATAAGCCTGGAATATTGAAATACTGAGAAACTGTGCTGATCTCTAGCTATTAGTGCCAGGTATGTCTTCACCTGCACAAAGGCTCAGTGGAGTGTCATGCACCTGTGGATCCCCAGGTCACAGGTGTGCTGTGTGCACAGTGATGTGATCCCCATGGGCTACTCACCCACAGCTGGTGTTCTGGCACCCCTGCTCCTTGCTGTTCATGTCTGCAGAGCTCTAAACTTGTCTATTGTGTTAACTTGAACTTCTCTTTAACATGCAGCAAATCAATGCATTAGTGAGATCCAAGTGCTGTCAAACCTCTTTCAGATGTGAGTTTTGGTCTAATCAGCTGTAAAAGAAAAGCTAACCTTAATCAATCACTTTATTTAAAAACACGTCTTATATTGGCTTTTGTCATACTAGGAGAAAAATCCTGTCTGCCAAGTAGAAGAAGCCAGTGCAACCTTATCTTCCACAGGTACTTCTGCAAGCAAGAAACTCTTAGAAAATAACATCTAGTCTCTTCCTTTAGTTTCTTCTGTTCTTCCTCCGGATTTGTGGATAGACTTGCCTGTGTCTTTGAAGCTTAACAGCTTTAATCTCATTCCAGTCCTCCTTCAATCTGGGCACCTAATGTGTAATATCATGGACCTCAAAAAGCAGTAACTCACTGAAAAGTTACTGGGCATCCTCCTGCTGCCCTGTAGTTAATGGATGCTTCAGCCTTGAAGAAGTAAGTGGAGTCACAGTGGTGATGCTTTGCTTTATGTTCCCTTGATTTGCTCCTTATTGATCTCTGGAATGCATTTGCTGCACTACTATTGAGTTCTAACAACTCCCACATGAAATGTGCTTTTTTCACCAATTTTGTGATGTTTTGTTGGTTAAGAGCTTACCTGGGTGGAACTACACTTTTTAACATTAGCCACAACTTCTGCCCTGCCCATCTTATTCCTGTCAATGGAAGGAGAAGAGACAGCACAAGAGCAAATTCTGGGTTTTTTTACTATGATAACTTTTGTGATCAGGCAAATTAATATCAGCACAATAACTGTGTTGCAGAGGAGCAGTGCTAACAGAGCCCTTGCATTGTCCTTTGCATGGCCATGGTAGGGCTGGCTGTTTGGAATAAATAAAATTATTTAAACTGGAGCTTTTTCCTGGTAAATCTTCCTGTCCTACAGCTTCTGTTCTTTCTCTTGCTCTGAGGATCTTTGTGGATCTTTGACAGAGCTGGAAAGCTGTGAAAAGCTTATTCAAATGTAAGTCGTATGGTGGGGTTAAACAGTGCTCTTTGCTTTCCCTATATATATATGTTCCCCTTCACACCTGCCTCAGTTAATAGAACACCACATCAGTGAGGCCAAAGTAGTACAGTCACTATCAAACTTGGAAAAATGTATTAAAGCCCTCTGAAAACCTATTAATGGTCAGGTTAAAAGCAGTATTATTCTTCACCTGCCTATTCCTCTCAAGTTCTTCTCTAACCATCCATGTTGTAAATATCTCTGACCCAGAGGAGTGCTTCAGGTGGAAGCCAGAGCAAAACAAAATATGTGGCTTAATTTAAAAGTCTTCCTGGGAAAAAATATGTTGACCCTTATAGCAAAATGCCAAAGCATCATTAAGTGCTGTAAATATCCTAATAATAAAACACGTTTATGTAGAGTGGTTAGCCCTCATTTGCCTTGCTGTGCAAAGGACATGTGATTTAAACCTTTCTTTTCGCTCTGTCATCTTGAGTAAAGAGGACCTTGTGGATTAATGGTGAGATGGTGAAGGGGAGAACTGGTGAGAGAGGCTGTTGCTAGAATAAACTACCCTGAACCTCCCACTCTGGAAGTCAGCACTGCTGCTCTTCACCTTCCTTTTGGGGCACCCTTTCCTCCTTAGCACTAAGAACCCTCCAGAGGCTTGTTGAGGGCTCAGCAAAAGGGGAAGCTGCTTTTTGCTTTTTATCTGCCCTGTCTCCTTTTGAATGGTATGGGGGCCTTGACTAATTTCAGCTGGGAGGGTCAAATTTCCCTTCTGTCTCTGGGGGTGTAACACTTCCAGAAGTCACTGAACTGTTGTTGGCAATGAGCAGGAAAGAAGTGCAATGTTGATGTGAGTAAATGCCAAGGCTGTAATGATAAAACTTTCCTTCTGTCTCATTCCTCCCTGGAAATGCTCCAGACAGGCAGGACATTTCAAGTGTCTGTAATTGAAGGCATTAAGGTTTTACTCAGTTCTGCTTAAATTGGTGGTCTCAGGCGTATAGTCTACTGCAATTATATATTGCTGAATGCTTGATTTTATGGTTCTGCTACCGTAAACTTCTGCTGGAGCTTTTTCAGGCATAAGAAAATCTGAAATGTACAGATCATTAGAGGGAGTATTGAACCATTTACTTGTAGAATAGACATAGATTAACTGGGAATGGACCAGTGTGCTTTTATCACACAACATCAATAGTAAGCCTGAACATTTCTTTAGGACAAAGAAAAAAAGATTGTTTGCAGTTGCAAGGAGAGGAGGGACACTTGAGGGAGCATGGTGTGAGGTGTATGGCAGCCTGCATCCTCTAAATGGAAGTAAATTTTTGTAAGCAGACCGATTTTTATGTGAAACTTCAGAAGTGGAAGAAACCCACTGAGCAGGTGTGTAGGGAAAAGAGACTCACACTGAGTTGTGCTTTTCCCCTCGCCTGCCCGGGTTCTGCTAACTTGCTCTCTGTCACCAAGTCTCTGTGCTCTGGTTTGGTGCAGGGAAGGAGTTCCCTCCCCTCCTTCCTCCGCGCTGCAATGGCAGCAGGGATCAATTCAGAGGGAGAGTCCTGCAGCCCGTGTTTATTGAGCAGGTCAGACTAAGAGATTGCAGTGGTTCATTCTGCCTTTCTAATCTAATAACCTGCTTTTATCCAGTTACCCTCTGGACTTTAATTTGAGCTACTAGTCGATCAGAGCACAAACAAATGATAGAAACCCTCAATGACAGCATGCCAGAGGAAATGCTACAGAACCAGAATTAATTGAAAATATATATTCCAAGAGTGAGATATGGACCCTTTTTCTAATAGACTTAGACTTGGATATTATTACTGAAATACTGGCAAATTCACACATCAATGTAAATTGTCTCGCTGCATCTGTCAACAGGCACCTAAAGCAGTAATAAAGGCAGAATAGCTCCTCATAAATATCCAATATCCTAATTATCAGAGCTTGACTTAACCAATGGCAGGGTAATAAAAAATGAGATTTTTTTGATCTTTTGCCATGACAAACGCATACTTTATTCTTTGAAGACTGACTGCAGTGTCACAACTTTTGTGGCAAATAGAGCATGAAGCATATTGTCAAAAATATGGTTAGGGAATATGAAGCCACTAAATATTTTATCTTCCTGGCAATGTACTAGGAGAAAAGTATAAACGCTAAATCTATCAGGGTCCTCCTCCCACCTCCCGAACTGTTTTAATAATATAGAAATTCAAGTTTCTGGAGAAAAGCAACACATCCATTTTCCAGTGTGCTTTGATATAGTGAGTATCATGAATTTTGTAGTGTTTGCATTGGGGTTTAAAATGCCATCAGTGTATATCTCGAGTATTGTTTAGCAGTCGCACATTATGAATGTCGATTTTTTCCCTTTTACTGATCAGTCGAGTTGTGCTGGTTGGATGCAAACCTCTCCTGCCTGGGTGTCCCAAGGGTGCTGAGAGATGAGGGGCCAGGTGGGATCCTAGAGAGGGACAGGCAGTCACATCTGCTGTCAGAAAGTGCCATCCCTCACAGCAGGGTAAGGCCTCTGCACTCTCTGCTTCTCACACAGCCACTTGCCAGCTGCTTTGTCACTGAATCTCCTTTCTGAAAACCTGTCAGGACATTCTCCCTGGCTGGCTGGGGCAGAGCCAGTGCTGGCCCAGCAGGATGGATGCACCATCTCCACAGCACACTGGCCTCCAGATCAGGCAACCCACAGCCTGGCTTGCTGTGCTCCTCCTGGTCTTATCACATGGTGCTGCCTGTGCACCAAATTGATTTTAGCCATGAAATGAACACTATGGCAAGTAATAAGCCACGTTCCTCTCCGTAAATTGCATCTTTCAAAAAGCAAGTATGGCTAAATTAGCCTTCCCCCTTCCTCATCACTCTTACGAAAATCAAAGCTCTACGATGTAGGGTTGTTGGCTTCATGGCAAGGTGTGGGACTCTTAAGAGACCCTGTCTCTGCCTGCCAGCATGGCCTTTGATTTTGCAAAAGCAAGGACCTGATCTGCTGTGCCTCATTCCTCACTAGCAACACTGCCCTACCCTGTGCTGACTCTGGACTTTGTCATTAATGAGTATTTGCCTCCAGGTGCTGTTAGGGAGAGGAACTGTGACACTGGTGAATGTGAAATCAGTAATCCCTTGGATGCTTGGTCAGAGATCCCGCCAGCAAAATAGCTGAATAAATAGAATGACACTTAGGAGGGAGATGCATGGAGTGACTTCAGGAGTAACAGGATCCATCCCCTATTTTTCCTCATGTGTTCATTTCTGTGGTTGGGAACACATGACTTGCTCAGTGAATTGGGGAAAATCAGTACTAAAACACTGAATCTGTACTGAGCACTTGGATATATGCTGTAGTTCACATTTTAATTTATTAAAGCAAAGCACCTTTTTACAGTGTAATCAGGATGTATTACCTGTGTGGGAAGGATACATAGGGCCCTTGACTGAGTGCTGACATTGACCTGACCCTTGTGAAAAAGTTGTGCTGATGAGAAAGTGTCTGGGTCATAAAATAGTTTTCTGCTGTTCGTTACTATGTAAAGGGAAAAGGGCACGTGTGTGCAGTTACACAGCTACAATCTCCCAACTTTCTGCTCTCAAGGGGACTGGGGTTTCTGTTATACCAGTGATGTGGGGAAAATTATTTCAGGGTGATAAGTCAATTCCTGCTTTATAAGTATGCATCTCTGGACATAAATGATGCCTTTTCTGTCCTTGGTTTCCTTGAAAGAGCCAAATGGAATTTTCCCACACTCACCCCACATGTGGCTGCACTCCCAGCCTGTATCAGCATGATGGGGAGGAGGGTTGGCCTTCCTCCTGAGAAGGACATAGGGGGCTCACATCCCCTTCACAGTCTCCATGCAAACTGATGTTTTGCTTAAAGTGTCAAAATTCTGTGTACAATTTATTTCTTGAGGAGGCCTGGAAATGGGAACAGATCTTACTGGTGAACTCTGGTCTTCTGGTGTGCTCTGTAGGATGGTGATGGCAAAAAATTATGCATTCACTACACCCCACATGGTTTGAAATAAAAAGGACTTTGAGCCATAGTAGTGTTTTGACAACAGTGCTTCTTGGGAGGCTTCATTACAGGGAGCACTGCTTTTTTGGTGACAAAACCTTACAGATGAATGTGCGTAACGTAGGAGAGTCCAATTTTTCACAAGCTGGGAAAAAACCCTTCCTTTTCCTAACAAATCACTCATGCTCCAAGTGCATTCACCTCTCTATTTTAAAGCACAAGAATGCATAACAGGCAGGACAGCACTGAGAGTACATCCTTTAGAAAGGATAGTCTATCATCTTGTCTCCAGCTTTATACTCCCCATTGAACAAATCTGCCAACATGACACTGGATACTGATGAGCAATTTGTATGGTTATAAAAATATTGGCAGTACTCCATTGTTTTGCTATTTAATTCTTAATTTACATTTTTAATGTGCTGTGTCCTCATTCATATTACAGGTTTTACTCTTCTGTGTACATCTATAATAGAATGATTTTTTCCTAAAAATTAATTATGAATACTAAAGAGCTGTTACAATTGCACTGTGTCTGAATTAAGAACTGTGCCTGTCTTTTAAGATATGCTTCCTAAAGAAGGCAGTACATTTGCAAGGGACAGGAGAAAATAAAATAAGTATATGGTAGAGAATAGGTGTATTTTCAAGTGTTCTGCCTGAGCTACAGATGGTCTTCCAATACTCAGACTGGCAAAAAATTGTAATAAATGATGGAGACTGAAGACCCAACCTCTGAACAGCCTGTCTCAATGTATTTATTAGTTTCCCCTCCCTCTCTCCCTCCTCCTCGTCCCCAGTTTTTGATGAGAAGGATGGCGTGGTTTTTTGCCAGCCCAAGGAAATAAAGGCCTTAGCAACAGTACCTCCACTCTCTGTATCCAAGCAGTGTTTTTAAATTACTGTGTCCAGTAAAACTTTTTTTTACTGGACTATGATTTGTGCTAGAACTGCACTGCTGAGAAATGGCTTGGTTTCCACCCCCCAGTACAACTCCCCCACGGAAAGCATCCTAATGAGTGTGGTTTTGTGCTGGATTCACACAGCACGTGAGTTTTTAGGGGAGGCAGGGAAATACCATCTCTGCTGGTCAGAACAGTGGCTGAGTAACAGCAGCTACAACCACCCAGGCCCTGCCCTGCCCTGCCTGCCCTGCACTGGGAGCTGGGACTGACTGAGTGGCCCTGCCTCAGGCTCACTGCAGCCATGAGCTGTGCAGGTACCACCTCCTGCATGGAAATCCAGAGCTATAAGCTGCAAAGAGGGAACTGTCTGTGAGCATTTCATTCCATTGAACAGACTGTCATTCTCAGTGATTAATGACTTATGGAATAGCAATACAGTGAAAACATTGACAGCAGGTTTAAAGTATGGTTTAAGGACTGAACCCAGAGAAATAACTGCAATCAACTCTTTGTGGCTTATAAACTTGCTGTGAGAAGCTAGTGCAGAACAAGGGCAGAGAAAATGGATGAGTTCCTGAGGGCATGTACCCCAGTGCTCCCGTACCAGTGCTGTGCTTCCTGTGCCCTGCAAATGCAGCAGGAAGACTTCTTATTTCTGATGCTTTGCTCCGGCAGAGAGCTTTCCTGTTACCATGAAACCAGGCAACTTTAGGGCCCCTTTCAGGACTGCACACTTCCCCCAGTGGGGACCGTGTGTGTGCCCCAGTGAGCACAGGCAGCAGCCCGTGGGGGTGCAGCACTGTCAGTGTTTGCTGTGTCACCACAGTGGGACTTGCAGGAAGATTTGGAGCAATTCACCAAGAGAAGGAATCAGACTGGAAACAAGTTTTTACATACACGTGTAGACCCATGCATTTTTATGAGAACTCATTAAGTCGTGGTTGAGATAAAAGGGCTATGGGGAATGGGAACCAAGTTGTTCAATGGAGTAAAGACTCTGCATCCTGGAAAAGCTTCGCTTGGAGCACTGGAGATCTGTGATGTATGTTTTGGACCCTATGTATGGATTTTTATTCTTAACTAATTCTTTAATGCTTTGTTTTCTTTTACAAGGAGTAGTCACAATACTGCTAAAAATAAATGTGTATATAGTTTATTTCCAGATTCGGATTTTTTTTAATCTACCAGCTTTTTGAAGGCATTGGTGGGGAAAGAATTGGGGCATTCTCTAACTCATAAGTAAGAGGAGTTTTCCATCTTGATGGCACTTATTTTTATGGTTTTGTTCTACACATCTGCTTATGAAAAGAAAAAAAAACATTATCCAAGAGAAATTACACAAGCCCCAGTGGAAGTCTGTTCTCTCCTAAATGATTACATTTAGTCATACTTCTTCAGAAACATTAATAGATGGGGAATTTTTTAAAGCGTCTCTTTCAGTGGCTTTCCTCTTGAAAGCTTTGTAAGCAAGCGACAGTACACGTGGGAATTGCGAGTGGGATACTGGAGAAGAGCTTTCTGCAGACCCGCTGCTTTAGAGAATTCCCGAGGCTATTCGAGGGGGCTGGGCTGGGGCATTTCCGTCCCTCAACGTGCCACGGGTCACCCTCCTTCCCGGCGTGAGAGTTTCTCAGCGGTGGGGGAGACAGCAAAGCAGAGAAAGCACGGCTCCTCCGAAGGATGCTGCAGCTCCGCTCCGACGGGAGAGGCCCCGCGGTGCGGGACTGCCGGCCCGATGGAGGCTCCCGGCTCCGACGGGCAGGAATTGGCGGCGGCGCTCAGAAGGACTCGATGCTCTTCCCCGAGCGGCCGCCTGGAAGGCATTCAGTGATGAAGCGGGATGCGCTGGGAAGGGCTATACCTGCTGCTTGTGCCTCCTCCAAGAAAATATATTGGAAATGCCACCTTCGGTGCTCTGGACAAACACTCTTCTGCCTCCTCAGAGCTGCGTAGGGTGTAATAAACTGTTACTGCAGGGAGTCTACCCAGCGCTTTAGTTTTAATTCAAAAGATGTCTTTAATCTTCCTGTTGCTTTGTGTAAGTTGTAAATTGCACACGCCTGCAGAAAATTATATGTAAAGCAGGATTATGATTCTCATTTTTATTTTGAAACTGGCTCTGCATGGTAAAAACCAATTCTCATGGTCACTTAATTTTTCATTTACTCTCTGATTTGCATTTCGTGTATTAAATTCCTTAAAATCTGCGTGGATTATTGCAATGTGGATATCCCAAATTTATTTATAAACAAACTAGCCAAGCAGATGCCGTAGACATCAACTATAAACAACCGTAACTGTTGGGCTGACGTGCCAGAGGCTGTTCCTGTGCATGAGGCTGTACAGAGCAAGAGCTGCTGCAGTGTTCCAGTGAGACCACAGCAAGTGGCATCCCCACAGCCATTGGGATGTTGGGACAGAGTTTAGGGAAGGTTAGAAGTCAGATTTTGAAGCAGAACTGCAGACTTTTATGGGAAGGCAATACTGGGAGTGAAGAGGGCACAGCGACATAGGGAACATCTCAGAAACTTGGAATTGGCTCTAATGTCTGTTGGTGGTTGCAGTGCTGCAGTAGGGCACTGGCTTGATAATGTTTATTTGAGTCCTTGCTGAATTCTGCATTTCTCTGTATCCTCAGCATTTACTGCTTTGGAGTTTGCAGTGGCTCTCATGGGGGAAGGAGAGTGTGAGGGGTGAGCTGAAGGGCAGAGGGCTTTCCTGAGGGGTGAACTTGAGGTGAGACTGGGAACAGAAGATCAAAGAGAAGGGAAGGAAAATTAAAAATCCTGAGAGGACTTTGCCCTTGATATTCCAGATCACTGAAGGCAACAGTGAGTGGTTTGGGTGGCACAGATGCTGCACTGGCCAGCAGACACATCACTCTGGGAAGTTCAGCCTCTCCCTGCTGTTGCTTTCTAGCTAGCTTTGGAGTTATGGCACTAATTGGGTCTTTTGTTTAAAATGAGAGTAAAAAACCACCTCCAGGTACAATGCAGTGCCATTCAACTGCCGGGACTGTGACTGGGTGCTGTGGTGCTACAAGGGAAGGGAAGTGGAAAGGGGAAGTAGGACGGGTTCAGTGAGGACATAGGGGTACATCTTGGGAGCAGAGTGGGGGGGAAGGGATGCCCTGTGTGAGATTTAGTGAGCACATACAGGGTGTGCCAACAGCTCCCTGAGGGCTGCCCTGTACCCAGCCTGTTCAGGCTCGGCTGCACAGGATCCTCATCATTTCTCCCATATACAACATGCTTTCTCCAGCTCTTCTCTCTTTCCATGTCCTATGTCATAACACCCTCTCTGATGCTCCAACGTTTACAGCTCCTCCCTCTGAAATGCACAGAAACAAAGATCAGGTTTAAGTACTGGAAGAAGTGTAGCTGCAGATCCTAAGCAGTGGTGATGTCCTTGGCAGCCTGTGAGTCAGAGGGTCAAAAACAGCACAGAGACAATTCTCGTGGTGGGGATGGTTAGGGAGAGACAATTTGTATGTGTCTGTCCCAGGAATACTTAGCAGTATGAATGACAAGGAGGGAAGGAGGAAAGGTAAGGAGGGAAGGAGGAAAGGTAAGGAGGCTCAGTAGGACAGGAGAGGAAGTGGAGGAAATGAAATAACTTAATTCAAGAAGAGATGAAAATTCAGCATAGCACAATAGGCACTAGCTCAAGGAATGTGAAGATCTTCAATAATTTGCTGAGATTTTAATATAAAGTAGTGCATTGTTTCATTGCTAGTGTTGAGTGTACCTTGAATGTTTCCTGATTGCTAGGGGTTTTTTTTTTCATCCCCTACATAGGTTGAAGTTTTTGTATTTAATCTTTCCCTTCTTTCCTCTCTCTTTCTTCCTTCCTCCCTCCCCCCTCCTTCCTCCCTTTCTCTCTCTCTCTCTCTCTCTGTTTCTCTCTTTCTAATTTAAGCAAAATTGGTTCAGCTGTTTTTGATTTATGCAAGCATGGGGAAAATATATTTTTCCCATAACTTCAGAATAAAATATGTGCACACTCATAAGTCTAAGCTGGCGGGAACTAGCAATGTCAAATTAGCTTGTTTATAGCCCTCACTGGGGAGTTCCAAGTTTTGGAGAAAATTGGTTTGCTGTTTTTAAGTTCTGAATGCACTGGAAGTCAGCGTTTTCATGTACACACATTAGGTGGGGCTGCTTTGGGTTATTTTCTCCTTCCCCTAATGCTTTTAACCTGAATCAGCTTTGAGTATTTAAGGATGCATTGCTAGGAGACTCTTACATTCCGTTCAAGTGCTAAAGCCCTTCGGTCACACATGGGTGCAGAAAGTAGCACACTTTCCTTCCCTCTAAATAAACGTGTATGAGAACCAAAATGCAGTGGGGAATCTTGAATAATGCAAGCCTACTGTTTCTAATGCAATGTTAACCATGGGAAATACCGAGTTTTCAGAGTGATTGGATATGTTTCAAAGACCTCTACCACAATGTTTACAGCAGCTGCTAAATGTTGATACGCTCTGTAGCACACAGCATCAAACAGGTGTACAGTAACCCATAAGTGCTCTAAATGCACCGGTGCGTGCCACCGTGTTGTGCCAGCGCACTTTTGGGGAAGCCCTGTGGGTACCAGCCTTGTACCTCTCTCTGGGGTTGGATTTGTCACTGTGGGACCAGCCATGGCCTTAGCAGCCTGGCCACAGCTCAGCCCGGCCACAGCTCAGCCCCTGCTGCTTACTTTGCTTCAGGACTTGGACTCACTGTTGGTACAGATCCTGTTTTCAACAAGTATTGGCTGATGTTAATTGTGGGAGGACTAAAAATAACAAGCAAATTAACCTAACCATAAAATCCTTATGTAGCTTTTTAGCAGTTCTTGGCCTACTTGCTTAGAAGGAGCTTTGCTAGGTAAAGACTGGGTTCCTCCAGCAGCCATGCTGTAAGTGAAAATGCTGCTTCCCCTCTCTCCAGCAGGATGCTTGGGCTTCAGAACCACAACATTTTGCATATTAGCATTTCTTCATTTATGTCTGTACTCATTGTTTCTTTCCTCTCCTGTTTAAGATGATCCCTGTCTGTCTTCAAGTGAAAGCAGGTAGTGGTACAAAATTTAACAGGGGCCCCTGTTGGCACAAAACAATTCACATCTCAGAGCTGTTTCTGCTGGAGGCATTGGGTGGAAGCCCTGATGCCACCCCCTGCCCCCTCCTCCCCTCAGTCACCTGAGGTAGATGAGGAAAGAGGGCAGGACCACTGCTGGCAGAGGAAAGGAAATGTCAGGCTTGAGGAACCCAGTGGAAATCCTTGTGAGAGCAAAGACAAGTCCCAGGGAGGATGGAATTCTGGATTTGAGGGGCACATGGGCAATCATGGATGCTGGACAGCATGGCACATCCCTGTGCACACACACTTCAGTGCCTGCTCACCAGCCCTTGGGAAACACCTTTGTGCTGCAGTGTTTAACCCAAGTGGCTGAATTTGTGTGTCCAGGCCAGTGATCCAGTTTTGTGCTCTGCTAATGTACTGTATCCTTAATGTAAAATCTGAGGGTTGAACTGTGGCTTGGAAAGACATTTCTTGAAGTCCTGGTGGAGATATTTGGTGCTCATACATAACAGCAGTTATTGGTAGCATGTCAGCATCATCCTCTGTGCAAACTGACAGAGGGCAGGTTTAGATTAGATATGAGGAAGAAATTCTTCCCTGTGAGGGTGGTGAGGCACAGGAAGAAGTTGCCCAGAGAAGCTGTGGATGCCCCACCCTGGCCTGAAAGCCAGGCTGAATGGAGCAACATGGTCTAGTGGAAAGTGTCCTTGCCCGTGGCAGGGTAGTTGGAACAAATTGATCTCTAAGGTCCCCTCCAACCCAAACCATCCTGTGATTCTATGAAATGCGTCCAAAATCCTTCTCTATCATCATTAACATTTATCATTGCTAATGAAATTACTTGCTTAATCATTTTAACCTTGATGCTACCCTGGATAAAAGACCTATGATGTTTCTGAAAGGAATAACTACACATTTGATACAGTTGAAAAGATAGCACTAATTTATTTTAGTCTGATTTATGATTAGTACTGCACTGCATGATGTGCTGCTTTGTACATCATTTAGGGTTCATAGGATAAATAATTGCTGTGCTCCCCATCCCAGAAGCTGCATGTAGGGCACCTGGGCAGTGTCATGATTTTAGTTTCCCCAGAATATGGGTGTGTTTGATCAATAAAAAGGCAGTTATGTTTGCAGCAGCAGGTGTTTGTGCTACTGCTCCTGCATTGTGCATAATACCTGCCATGGATATTGGTGTGCCCCCACCATGGGGAGATGCTGAGCCAAGATCATCGGAGAAGGTTGAAGCAGTGTGGGAGAAGAGACCAAGGGGCTTCTGGAGTGCCAGGTATCAGCTCCATTAGAATTATAGAAGAGGCTTAATCATGATTTTCACACTTGTGTTCTTTTAAGAGAAGTCACCTCCAAAATCTTTCCCCCCTGGCCACCAGAATAACTGCTCAGAGCCCAGATTTCCCCCAGAAAGATGCTCAGGTTTAAAAGCTGCCTTTGTAATTATGCTGGGCAGTCTGACAGTGAAATAAGATACACTGCATTATTTTTGGTTCTTAATTCTAATTTAGGATGACTTTTTCAGCCATACCTTAATCACGTAACTCATCTCCAATCTACAGAGAGGACTGGATCATTAGGATAATTAGCAGCCATTAAGAGTACAGGATAAAATCACTATAAAGCTGTGCAGATGTTTTGTATTCTTCAGGTCTCTGTCAAAGGAGGAAATTTAACATATGTCAGGTCCTGTCAGCAATGTCTACTTTATCCCTGTAGCATATAGGAAGCTTGGAGGGACTCGTCAAGCTAGACTCAGAATATTTTTTCCATCCTTGTTTTCCAGTTAAAAAAAAGTGTTTTCTTCTAAAAAATCAGTAGAGATGTTTTTCTCTCGCTCCATTACCCCCTCCTAGTATTTGGACTCAGAGGTATAAAATCATGAGCTCTTTCCAGTTGTTATTTCTCTCTGAATTCCAACCTCCTTTTTGTCTCTTGCATTTATTCAGCCTCTGGTCATCAATTCTGCATTACCCAAACCTGTCTAACCTGTCATATTTTACTCCAAGAAATGGAAGGGATAGCTCTGTGTAACTGTTCCCCTCTGTGATGGCTGTGACACTGAGACTGGACCTTGTACACCCACACATGCCAGCTGGGACAACTGTCCCTACAATGTGGTCACATTTTGAATGAGAGTTAAACCTGGGTGACCCCTGACACTTCTGGATAAATATAGATCTTAGTGATTTTATACAACATTTTCAATGATTTTTTTATTATTCCCTTTTTTTTTCTAGAGAGACATGGCTGTTTTGTCATGTCGCAATACATAATTTTAGACTGCAATGTTTAGATTCTGCCTCCTTCTCTCAAACATATATTTTCAGGTTTTTGTTGGTTCAGACAGCATCTGTGAAATAGATTTCCAGACGATTTGAATGGATACCAAAAGGTATTTTAAGTCTTAATGTTAGATTTAATTCATATCTTTCACTCATCCTCGCTTGAAAGATGCTTTCAAAATGCAGGGTTCTGGTCCTATATCTGAATGATTGGCACAAAGATTTAATAATCTCTTTTGTCTTTATGGCAGTTCCATTTGCAGCAATTTAAGCATCAGTCTCCAGTGAGCCTTAGTCAAAAACTTTATTTAATATGAGCCAGCTAAATATAATTTCCCATTTCTTTGATCTCCACTATTTTAATTTGCTTCTTATCAGGTACCTGTAGGGCTAATAGATACAGTTGATGGTTTGCTGCTTAAGGACAGATCTCATTTAAGCTGCATGGATTATTGTTGGTGAGATACTGCAGCATTCTTCTCATTACAGATGTGTTAGTATAGGTTAGAGATGTTGTTGCTAACAAACACCCTGCAGCTGTTGTGGGTAAGGGTTTTGCTTCTGAATTTTCTTCCAGAAACTTCTGTAAAATAGAAGGAAGGGATTTGATGAACAACATCTGAAGTGGGTGCCTGTTGGTTAACACTGAGGTTCCTTCCTGAGTCACCCTAATGTGGCTGTGGATGGATGCTGAGCAACCACAGGCATACCAAGCTGTCATGATGATGATGAAAATGTGACCATTTGCCTTTTGCCCCACACCAGCAGTTGGGATCACTGGGTCAGGATCAGGCCTCTCAACCTGCCATGCCCTCTGCTGTTGTGCCACTCCGCGGGGCAGACTGGTGCCCCAGTGTTATCCTTGGGTTATATTTGTCGTACATAGTCTTAGCTGTGAAGCTGCAGAGCGAGCACCCCTTCCTGAGCAGTGTCAAACTCAGGTGTAGGCAAAGCAAGGATGACAAGAACTGGGTGTGGCCATCACATGTCCCAGCTGCCTGCACTCACCCCCCTGTTTCCCCAGCCAGGGCCATCTTTTGCAGGCAAATTGCATCCTGAAATGCCGTTCCTGGAGACAGCTGGAGAAGAATGGGACATCTAAGCCACCATGAGTTTTTTTGCTGCATCACTTGTTACAAAAAGCAGCAAGAGGCAAACAGCCCTTCAGAATTCCAGGAGGAAAGCAGCTAAGGAACAAGTGTGAAGTGCAGGACAGACAAGCCAGGCTCAATCGAAGTTTTTACTATTGCCTGCACCCACTGGAGATTTAACCTGCTGTTTGTGTTTCCCTTTGCCTGAAGATGAGTGTTGAGATTTGGTGAGAGTAGCTCAGTCCCTGTGTCCTCCTCACCTATGTAAACCACCTGAGCATGTATTTGTAGAAGAAAAAAGCAGCCAGACTTTTATGTTGTGGATTTTGATGCTTTTGTTCAGCAGCTTGATAAGGACCTGGGTGCTTGTGAAGTACCGATCAGGTGTGTGCATGTACAAGTACATTATACTAATTAGAGCCAATTTGAGAAACCAAACTCTTCAGCACCATTTAAAACACAATAAACAGCTTTGCTCCCTAAGTGTTAATCATCTCCTGCTGTTCAATCTCTGAAGCTAAACCCCTCTATTCACTTCAAAACACTCAGTAACCAAGTGTGACATCGCAAAAAGGATTTTGAGGACTTCAGTCTGGGAAATAGCAGATGTGTTTAGGAGAATAAAATCACCAAGATCTTTGGATCTACAAAGAAACTCCAGACAAGAGAAGGAGAAGAAATGAAAAAGAAAAAAACAAAAAAACCCTAGTCAGTGTAAGTGGAAGTGCTCTAAAATTAGGTTTCTCGTCTCCCTGGAAGATGGTGCAGGCGTTGTGTAGGGGCCTGCACGCCTGGAGGAGTGCAGGAGGGGAGGGAGAGGAGGTGTTGGTCTGTGTGTGCTCCAAGCAGCCCCAGCCATGTGCCACGTGCACTTGGGGAAGGACACAGAGTGGGGATGGCTGTTGCTTTCCCTCAAAGTCCCAATGGGGGAATGGGCACATCATGCTCTGGGTCAAAACCTGTTCTGTCACTGGGATGCAATGAATTCTCTGCTGTACAGATGTACCTGCCTCCCACAGAGGGCACTCCTGCAGCTGGGGAATATGGGGAGCTTCTGGGGGCTTTGAACCCACTGTGGGGTGAGGCTGCAGGGGGCTCCTGCAGGGCAGAGGGAGTCAGACAGTCTCTCCCAGCCTGGCTCCAGCTCTCACAACCACTCTGAAATCAGATTCTGCCACACCATCACTGCTGTGAGACGGAGTGTATTATTAAGCTGAACCTAGACATAAAGAAAAGGTTGAGAAATTGCTATCATTGCTGACCCATGCATTTATTATAATTGAGTACATTAGCCTTAATTTTATAATTTCTAAATTAGCTTTTCAGATTTACAAATGGCCCTAATTGCTTCATGGAGGGAATTAGACTTTAACAAAGCTAAATTCCTAAAGACTGGATCAGTTACATCAGTATCAGTGGGTTCGGTCGTAATATAATGCTGCCAATTTAGATCAAGCAAATTGTTTAGAAAATGCATTGTTGAAGCATCAAAGGTACTTAGAGTCATTTTATCTAGTAAGAAAAACCCCTAAACCTCAACTGGAATTTACCATGAGCAGGTTCCTCCCTATGCTGAACCTCTCTGTGTGTTAAGCACTGATTTTAAGCACTATTTTAGTGCTTACAGAAGGCAATAGCATGCAAACATCCAACTTGAAATTATCTCTCTCTTGGCTAACAGAAGCCTCTCTGTATCCAAGTTCTCATCCAGAATTTGAGGTCATTCTCAGATTGGAATTTTTATACCAAAAATGTTAATATTGATATTATAATCTTCAATGTGGCTTTCTTTTGGACCTGATGGAAGGATGGTGCAGTTTCTAGTCCCACATCTTGGTGGGGGAGGGACATGTAGATGGGAGCTGTTTAATCTAAAGATGCATATTAGAGGTTTTGGAAACCACGTTCTTACAGGACAGTATTGCAGTCACCAAATCCCTAACCTTTATTTATTTGTTGCAAACCTAGTGACTAGAAAAAGGTTCCTCCAGTCCATTAAGAGATGTGATGTGCTGAGTGCTTTCAGGGGGCTGGTGGGCTCTGCCTACTGGAAATAGCTGTAAGGAGGTAGGCATTAAAAACTCTATTGCCTTCCAATCACATTGGTTTGGTTTGGGTTGGGTTTTTTTAAGGCATAGAAATGCAAAACCCTCCATCACTCTTAAAACCTTACTTTCCTTTTAAATATATTGCTGAGATTTGAAGTCAGTCCAACTGGCACATTGCCCCAAATGGCTCTTGCTGGTGTCCCTCTCCTGATATGAATCTTTTCAGATTTTTTTCCTCATTATTGAGAAGTGCAAGACTCTAGTACTAAAATGCCTTTGTTTGTTGATGACTGCAAGGTGAATATTTTAATGTTTTCCCTGCAACTTTGATGTTTAACCTTCTTCACAGGTAGCATTTCCTGAAGGCACTGTCAAGTGGAACCAACTATATGCAGGGTCAGCTGCTATGGCCACAGAATTGCTGCTATACTTAACTTCTTAGAGCAAGTTGTTAAGGCTGCAATTTTACTTTTGAATACTTTTATTCAAAGCAAGAAGTGATATGAATAAGAGGTTGTAGTTGTCTCATCTTTTTCTAGAGGAAGTAAATTGAAGGGAGTAGGAAAACAAGGGTTGAAAAGTAATTTATTCAAAAGAAAAGAGAATTTTATATATTTAGGGTTATTAGCATGCAGCAGTGGTATCTGTGCTTGAGAAGAAAATGAACATAGAGACTTGAGCAGACAGCTCTGGTACAACGTGTGACATTATGGTATGTTTGATTGTCAGTAGACTCCGTGATAGACATCGAATTGGGACAGGCAAGACCAATTTACACATGTTTTCATTTGAAGATGGCAAACGTTTCTTTTCAGATGTGGTTGCTTTGATTGAAGCTTAGAAACTGAACTCAGATCTAAAGTAGGCAGCAACCAGAGGTATAGCTAGATTAAATATCTTTTTCCCTTCTATCTTCCATTGCAAAATATCAATGCTTTTCTCCTCTTCTGCTCTAGGATGAATTCTTTCTACCTTTCCTCCCCTTCCCGCTTCAAAAGAAAACTTTCTCTATGAATAATCTGATGCTGGGGGTATTGTTGAAGGTAAGCAGCAGAGCCATGGCCATGACCTGGTGTGAACTGCTGCATTATTGGCTATTTTGAGTCTCTGTGGCTACGTCAGAAACTTCCCCTGGGACTGGACAATCTTTTCTTGGGGAAACTTTTGTTTAAAACTATCCATACATTTCTATGAAAACATAGGTTTAATGCATGCTTTTTGCAAGGTCAGGAGAGGAGAAAACAAACCCCAGAGGGAGGATCCTCTGGCATTCCAGTCCCAGTGGGACCAAGGTTATTTTCAGAAAATGTGGACCTGTTTAATGCGATTTTTATTATTATACTTTAACCAACTTACTTTGTTGCTTACTCAGTTAGTTATGAATCTGAAATACCTCTGAGAAAATGAAAAAAAACCCAATCAAACAACAATCCTCCCCAATATACCCCTCAAAGAACCAGTGTGTGGATAACAGATAATATTTCTGATGGTGATTTTAAAGGTGTCACCCATGAATTGTAGCATTCCCGTGCAGGTGAGCCCTGGAGCCCCTCAGATTTATGCTGCTACATTATAATCACAGGAGTCAGAGGGAGTTGAGGAAACCTTTACAGAAGCAGTTCACTCTGCTGTCACTGTACCAATTTCCACTGTCTAATCTTTCACCTCCATGGTCTCCACTGATGCTACAGTCCCCTTAAGTGCAGGACAACAACAATTTCCCAGCGTATAAGGATGTATCCCAAACCCATTAAATCTTTCAGCTCATTTTTTTTTGTTGGTGTACCTGGCCTGGAGGTTTCAGCATTAATTTTTCCTGAGGCCACTGAAGGCCTCTTCAGTTTCAAGTACAGGAAGGAATTTAAGAGTCCATTTAAACTGTGGATGACCCTTTTGTCTTGATCACTGACTTCATCTGACTTGAGTTGTGCTTTATTTTTGTTAAAGATTGCAACGTTAAAGGCTGTAAATATTAAAAATATAGAGAAAAGGAAAAGCAACAGGACACAAAGGGCCTTGTTGGGGATCTGTAAAGGCAGCTTCCTCCTTTTTTTTCTTTTTTTTTTTTTCTTTTTTTTCTGCGGAGGTAAATCAGCAATAAGAGATAAATTAGATGGACTTCTTGTAGTTTTTTAGTATTCCTCCATTCAGCATATGCAGAGTTATAGGGATCTAAGCTCTGAATAAGACCCATGGGCACCCATCATATGATGATGATGTAGACATTAATATAGCTGGTAGTCGTGACATAACTGAAAACAGCCTTCTTGATTCGCAAGAGATTGCAGTACAGATGATAATGATCAGAATGGAAGCTTTAATGTGATGACTTGTACAGCATCCTTTGATGTTTGATAACAATCAACTCCCTTTTATATCTAATAATATAGAAACAGCAGCCACAAGCTGTGATTGAATCCTGGTAACGCTTGAGCCATAGGGCTAAGCCCATCCTCCTCCTCCCTGCAGCCATCCTGCCCTACTGCATCTCATCTGCCTGGTTTGTGGAGAAGCTTGTTTGTTGTGAACTGGAACCCCTACAATTAAATGAGAGAATTTTGGATCCTAGCCAGTCCTATAACCACTGAACTGATGCCTAAAATTCCTGCAAAACAGGCCCTCAAAACAACATTAGTGGAGAAAGATAGACAGGTACCATTTATTGACAGCTTTCAAGATGCACATCACAGAACATGCATCCACATGACCAGGGATGTTACAGTTTCTATAACCTCTCCAGCTGCCCTTAACATATATGTTATCTACAGCCCACTGGGGTACCAATTTCCCTTGGTGCCCACCCATAGAGACCACCCCTTGGAGAGGCTCTGGGCCCTCTCTATTGTTTTGTCTCAAAGCTATCTTGCAGGTTTCTTTTCAAAACACTGTGTCCTTGAGAGAGCTTAAGAACGTTTGAGAAAACATTTTAGTAACTTCTAATACCACCCAGGAAAATCCATATAACCTATATAATCCTAGAAATCTATGAAATATACACTAAAATCCTTAGGCATCAGCTCTACCATGCAGAGAAAAAAACACCTCACAAACATAGTGCCAGAATTTTCCAAGTCCCACTGAAGTTCTCTTCTTCATTGAGCCTTGGAAAACCCTGGCACTGCATTTTGCCAGGCACTAGAATTTAGGGCTCCCTGGTATTCACATCAGGGGATTTTAGGGGAAAGGAAAAGCCCCAGCCTGGATTCCCATGGAACTGAATCCATGTGTATGACCCCAGTTCACTTCAGACTGAGGAGCCAAGGTACACCCCTGGTGCCATCCCATGGTGGCCACCACATTAGGGTTGGGCACTTGAGCTTGGAGGGACTTTGCAGCTCCTGTGTGGCACCAACATTGAGTGTTTGAGGCTCCAGAGGTCTTCACTTTCACCTACTCCAGGTCTTGTCGGATAAAAGTCTTCCAACAGTAATCTTTGGGATTTCAATTTTTGGATTTAAATGGAGCCCTTGGTTCTTGTACTGAGAAAATAGCAGGGGCTGTGACAAGTGTGTCTGCCACAAACCCATGGCTTGTAGAAAGCAGAACTGCAGATGAACTGCCTACAGTCTCAGGGTTTTCCTTCAGGCCTTTTAGTGATGAGGCAAATGTGATCTCAGACGAGTGCTCTCAAGAAGTTGGGAAAATGGTCACTTTTTGTGGCAGTGGGGTTTTCTCTGGAGTATGGTAGGGATGTTAGGGGCATTCAAGAAAGGGACTCCAATGGAAATGATGCCAGGGTGAACACAGGGATGGTGCAGTTTGGTTGCATGAGAGTGTGAGAATTCCCTCCTTGTTTATTCCAGCATAATGATAGTGGAGAGGGGACGTGAATTGCTGTCTATAAATACATCAGAGAAGTAAACACCAGGGAGAGAAAGGAAAGGAGCTAGTTCAGCTAGAGGACAGTGCTGCCAGAAGAACAAATTGGTAATAAACTGGCTGTGAATAAATTTCAGGTGGAAATTAGAAGCTGCTTTTTAATCAGTGAAAAGGTGATGTTCTGCAAAAGCCTTTCGCTGGGATTTTGGGGGCTAACCCCTAACTAGTTTGCAGATGGATCTTAATCAATTTATTAATGTGATTGTGTGATGTGGTTGTCTCTATTATCAAGGGACTGGGCTCCTTGACCTGTACATCCCTTTAGAGCTATGTTCCTACATGCTATATTTAGTAATTTTCTCTGAATTGCTGACGTACACTGAGCACAGAGAAATGCTCTCTTCTAGTGGTGCCATGTTATTTTATGGATGGGGCAGGGCACGTACCTGCCATTGCTGTGTGGTGCTGGATGTGGCCACTTCCTTG
>JAOXXN010000102.1:31835413-31849415 GCA_026770055.1 Myrmophylax atrothorax
ATTTTTCACTATTGCTTTTAGAAAATGGGAAGAAAAAAGGCAGCCACTCCAATGCAGGACAGTGTAAGAAAGGACAATGTTCTTAGTTTAAAATAGCCCCAGAAAGCAATTACTCTTCTTGTGAGAAGTGCAGGATTCCTGGGTACTTCTTAAGCCTGTCCTGCAGGTACAAATGTGCCTTTTAAAGTTTAACCTGCTCTGTGAATCCTGTTGGGAGCTCCTTTTTCTCTCCTTGGCTTTGTTGCTGTATCTCCAGCTTGTCTGTGTGAGCAATGCCAGATGCAGTAAAGAAAAGTTGACATTACAACTTGGAATAAAGCCTTCTTCCCTGTGCGACATAAGGGGCTTGCTTTTAGAGATAAGGTTAGCACCTCTGGCTCCAGAAGTACCCTTGAGTTAATGATTATCATATCCCAAATGCAGAACTAGGGGAAAGAGGATGGTGCTGGTAAAGGGAAGATACTGGAGGGTTGTGCTGGTTTTGACATGACAGAATATATAAGCAGTGAGCTGAGGGCTGGATCTGTTGTTTAGTGCCCACGGTAACTTTGAGTGCTTTCCCTCTGCTTTCCTTTCAGCTTCGTTTTCCAGCCATTAATTTATATAACATGCTGGGATTGGAAAAAGCAAGGGAATATAATTCTGCCAAATACCACACTATGGGGTCTGGCCTTCGCTCCTTGCTGCTAAGCTAAGTGACAGAGGAGTTAACATATGAACTGTGGGACAAGACAGATTAAGTGTTTCCAGGTGGGTATTACCTGTTCTGTGAGTACCAAATCCAGCCTGCAAACAGTCCAAACTTTCTGTATTTGGAAAAAAAAAGGAAAAAAAAAAGAAAAAAAATATATAAGAAAAAAAGTGAAAAAAAACCCCTGTGTGCACTGCTCAGGAGAACAGCTTAACATCTGGAATAGCCAACTGGTATAGGTCATGTTCGTCATCTTCCTAATTGGCACTTTGGTTAATAAGCTAATTGGTGGCAGCACGAAGTGACTGTATGAAATTGGTAGAGCAGGGTGCTGCACAAGGACTGCATGAACATCATGGCTGGAGCTGCTTAAATCATTTCACTTTGCAGCAGAGCATCCTCTCGTGGTCTCAGAGCCCTTGATCTGCTCCCTGTCTGTCATCCTGTGTCCCCCTGTAGCTCCATGAGGGTTTTTCTCCATAAAGAGCACTCAAGGTAGCACTTTGGCCTTGCTCCTCACTGCCCCAGGCCTGGAAACAGGCAGCTGTCTCCCCTCAGTGCATCTCAGTTGCACAGGCAAGATAAAAGTCTATGTACTGTCCTTTTAGACAGAAAAAAATATCTGTGCCTGACAGTCTGTGCACAATGGATTTAATGTCTGCACCATTTCAGGACCGTGAGCTTTTGTTATCTCTGTTATTCCACTGTGCACAGGGAGATTGTTGTGCAAAGACCAGGAATCTGGGGAGAAGTGCAGGCTCACACTGGAGTGTGGGAAAAGGGATGCACCAGGTTCCTTCTTGCATCACTTGTGCAAAGCCAGACCAGGAGAGGAACGATGCCTAAACACTATCAGGTCCAGAAGGGAGAGACACTAAATCAGAGGGGAGATCAGAAAGGTGCAAATTGCCCCTCCCTGCACATGGGGGGTTGAGTGCAGTACAGCATGTCCCAGCATGGTGTGCCCCCAGGGCAGCCTGTACCCCCACAGGGGGAATGTGGGGCCGGACTGGGACCCTGCAGAAGCTGGAGCACTCCCAGGAGAATCAGTGACCAGCTCTCTGAGCTTTCAGGGCCCTTGATCCTCCCGTGCTACATCCTGTGGGAACTGCCCTTCACCCATGGGGTGGGGACACATTGCAGTGGGATGTCCCTGTGCAATGCAGTCCTCGGTACAGAGCCTGTCCTTTCTTCCACCACCACACAGGCTCCCCTGATCCTTAATGACAGTGCTTTGTTATTTTTTATATATTGGAGGATTTCTTGTTTAATAATTTTGTCCTTAACATGGTACTGTTCATCTCTATTCATGATCTCTGGATTCCAAATGAACATGCCCTACAGAGCACAAATTTACATGGAAATCCTTACAAATGTGGGAGAAAGAGCACTTTATGTCTGCAGTTTGATTTTCTACTCCAGAAACTTCCTTCAAACATAAATCTGTACAGTTCCAGTAAAAAAATTGTACTGTGACACATGAATTTTGTTTTAAATTAGACTCTAAAACCCAAGCTTTAGAACCAAGTCAGCCCAAGATCTTTAAGGTCTCAGTACCTGATGTTAATGAGCCTAAATCCACATTTACAGGTGTACCCCTCCAAACATCCCCGCTATGCCCTGTCCTGCCCAACATGCAGGCACCAGCAGCTGAAATGCCCTGGTACCAGCAGCCTCCCTCCTCTTCAGGGAACAGCCCGGAATACAGAAATCTCTGCAAAACAAAGTGCACATCTTATTATACAACCTCTAAACTGCAATTTAGAAAACAAATAGCTTCTTTTCTGGCTCCCTAAAGCTACTGTGAAGAGAGATATACTTTGTCTTTCCAAGGTATCTAATGTTATCTACAGTGTCTGTGTTTTCAATTGTTATAGGATGGGATTAATGGAGAAGAATTCTGACCTGTAGGTTAGGGAGGAAGCAGGGTAAACCCATCCAGTTTTCCAGGGATGCTCCACAGAGCCTGTACAAGCTGATTTCAGAAGTACTGTGAAAGTGAAATCTGATGAACTGGAAGGACAACCAGATTACAACACAGGCAGGACCAAGACTGAATTGAAAGTGTGTGTCAGGGCACAAACAGATAAAAATAACCCCAAAGCCTCTTCATTTGAGGGCTAGCAGAGGAATAGCTTTCTAAGGTATGCTTTTATAAGCATTAAACAGTTTTTGGCACTGTAATAATCACAAGGTCCAAAAAAAATGAAGGTAGAAAATTGCCTTTTTCTGGGAAAGAGCGCTGTTAATATTGAAATCATTTAAGCAGCCAGACTGTGTGAAGGGCATCTTTATTCCCTTTGGCACATCATGACTTCACTTCGATCAATGCAAGCTACATCTCCAAGGTTTTCTTTGTCTAAACCAGCTTTGATCAACTCAATTGCACAAATTTCTTCAGGCTGCCTCTGTAGTAAGAGTGTGTGCACTGTGCTGGTCGCTGGTGACCTGTCCTTATCCGTATGACCTTTATGATGAAGAAATAAGATTTAGAAATGAGATTTTTAGATGAAGAAATAACATTTAGATCTCAGTGGATCAGCAAGAGGATATGGTTGTGAATTGTTCCCTGTCTCTGGAGCTGCTGGGTTTATTCCAGCCCGTGGCTTGGGGTACCTGTGCGTAGCCACTGGAAAAATGTGGAAAATTCGTGCATAAACAAAGGACTGATGGTTTCATGGAAATGCTTCCTGTGCCTGTGGGCTGGGCAGGCTGGTCCAGCCAGGTCTGGGAGCCCAGGGAGGGAGGGGACGTGTTGGGGGCTGCTGGATTTTTGGGAGCAACAGATCCCTTTGGCATCAGGAGAGATGAGGGGAGAGATCAGGAGAGATCAGGAGGGGACAGGAGGGGAATTCAACAGGCACAAAAACCCACCTGCTTTTAAAGAGGGGGTAGAGAGGAGGTTCAGCTGATAAAATGCTTTTGGTTTTTAGTCCCCTGCTGAAGATTCATCTTTTAACTGGTAAGTCTTCACTTCTCTCCCTTGTTGCTCTTCCCAAAGGGAGCAGGTGCCTCGTGGCTGGGAGGCTGAGCCTTTTCCTCCCACCTGCCCCAGGCAAAGCAGAGACACGGCAGGGAAGGACACAGGAGACATCCCAAACTCTTCCATACACGGAGAGTAAATCAGGGTGTTCAACAAAACCTCTGCTCTCAGCTGGCTAATGTTTCAAAGGAAAACATTTCAAAAGCTGAGAGAGACTGTGCAGTTAGCCAGTGATGCAATTACATGGCTGTAAGCTGTAGAAACTCTTTCAATGTAGCACATATTAAACCTTTCAGAGGTAGTGCTTTGATTTTTAATTTTACGCTGTTGGCAGGCAATCAGGGTCTTTAATAGTATGGGGGCCAGAGGGAAAATGTTTCAAAACAGCAAGGATCTTATCATAGTGTGCAATTAATGAATAATTATTAAAACCCAAAAATATCTGGAAGAGCAGGCAAGAGCTGGCAATGCAATTCTCTGGTTTCAGGCCTATAATGAAATCTCAAGAGAGGAAAGTATGATATGCAGCTTTGTGCAATTAAAGCTTGGATTTTTTCCCCCTAGTTGAAAGATCAGTGATGTTGAAAAATATACCTGTCTCTTGGGTTTGTTTTCAAGTCATTTAATTGTGGTAAAGCATTTAGCATAAAAAAGTATGGAGATATTCTGTAAATTATGGATTTTGGGGATTCTTTCTTTGAAACAGTAAGATTTTGATTACTTTTTTAAAGATGTTTGAAAATAAGTCTGCTAGCATAGTCTGAATGTGTTAACCATGGAAAAGGAATGCAGTGATGTTCTGTCATTGCTCTGACTGGTGAGTTTGTGCAGGAGGACAGCAGAGCTGAGAAGGAAAGATTTCATGTGGATCTCCATGACTGTTCGATGCTCTGCCGCAGGATAATGCAACACGGAGTACTGATACATTGTGCTTCGCTTCAGCATGACAAAGAGCCCTTTAAACCAAAAACTATCTTATGGCCTAACCAAAAATAACAAGAAATAAACTCCTCCACCAGGGAGGCCTCTGGAAGGAGCAACAGTGACCTTCAGATTCAAAGCTTTATGTTTTTTTTATTAAAGTGCAGCTGGGGCTGTGTGTTACCACTGGTCTTGTTTTTCTAAAGAAAAGGGAACTTAGAGTTTGCCTTTTCATTTGAGGAGAATAGGTCCCTCCTGCTTGGAACTGGGAACAACTCATGCTTTTAAAGCTGCATAACACATCTAATAGTTAAAGGTGTAACACTTGTGTTTTGTCACTGAAATCCATTAGCCTGTGGCACAGGAAGAGTGGCTCTGGCATGAAGGCTTGAAGATGCATTTGCTTGAGCAGCCTCTATGAGTACTGAGCCACATTTGCTCACTGCTGTTTCATTATACATGAATAAAACACAGCAAGAGTTATTTACAGCTATCAGACATTTCTACATGCAATATTAAGAGAGGTTTTCCATTAGCTGTGAGATAGAACAGCTTGAATTGTGTGTGTGTGTGTGTGTGTGTGTGTGTGTGTGAGTGTGTGTGTTTCTTGGCTGCTCGTATCCTGCGTTCCTGTCCCTGGTGTCACCCTGTGGTATTGGCACACTGCAGGAGGAGTGTAAGACGTGGCACCTTCTGTGCAGTGCCTGTGCTCTGGTGCATGACTGGTATTGACAAAAACAGACTGGGAACGACTCGGGGCCACGCTGAACGGGGGAGAAACTCTCTCGGTTCCTTGAAAGGCTTTCTGGCTTGAGCACACTTTTGCATATTTATTTAGACACTTTGATTGTCACAGAGCATGGCAGTTCTAAAGAACTTCACAGGCTAGAAAGTGTTTCTTGAGAAGCAATTAGATTTCCCAGACACATTACATTGGAAACCAATGGCACACTGTCAGGGTGGATGCCAAATTGGCTGGTGGGGGCAAGTGAAACCCAGCATAAATGAGTGGTGGTGTTTTCTTGCAACTGTTTCTATGAGACAGAAGTCAATCTTCACCCTGCACCTGGTTTCTTTGTGCTGGTGTTTTGCTTTCTGGCCTCGGGGGTTTTTCTGTTTAATTTTCTCCCAACTCTGATGCCCCCTCATCACTCCAGGGCGTTGGTGATATGGTGTAAGTGTGTGCTGGCTTGTGTGAGAGGCTCCCCAGAGCCCTGGCCTGGCTGAGGGACACAGACTTCCCAAGAGAGGGAGGACCCTTGCTGAGCTTTGCCAGCTAATGGTGCAGGAAGCTGCGCCTCTGAATGGACAACTTCAGACATGAGCAAATGGTCCACCTTTCTGGCAGAGGTTTTGCAGTGCCTGACCCCGTTCCCAGGCAGGGTGGGTGCAGCAATGGTCCAGCCAGTGCTGTGTGCCCATGAGCGCTCGTGAAGAGCATCTCACTAATGTTCTTTTGATCCTGAAACACCTTCTGAAGGCAGTAGCTCTTTTTTTTCCTTCTCCCTTTAAAGCATGGAGGCAGAGGATGCACCAGTGGTTTGTTACAGTGTCATAAGTGGCTTCGGCTCCTGTCATTAATGGATAATCTTGCCGGATCCCCTATAATGCAGTGCCAGCTCAGCAAGCTCCAAGGAGCTCTTGGGTAAAGTGCTCTCCATTTTGAGAACATCAGCAGCAGCTTATCACTTGATTTATTTTCTGTTTCCAGGTGTGGAACTAAAAGCAGACTGTCATTGTAAATCACTAATTCAAGCAGAGTGAGTGAACAGAGTACAGTTTGCTTATTTCAATACCACTTAATTAGACAAAAGAAAAAAAAATCCCTTGATCTATAGAAATGTACAATCAAATCCTTTCTCTCAGTGCTTCAGGTGGGTAGAATGTCCCTTTGAGTCCCACATGCCTGCTGCTTGTCTTGTTACAATAGACTTTTAATTTTGTTCCTGGGACCAGAATGGGAAGAAGCTTTTTTTAAACGTCAGCCCAGTATGTGTCTCAGTCTGGGAGAGTCCCCGCCTTCTGCTGGCACATACACCTCTTAACCCGGTTTTGAGCCTACTGACCATACTTGCCCATTTTATAATTAAAAAAGGCCTTTTCTCCTTGCTGATTGTGTAACTGCCATTTTATGTTCCAGTAGTCCTGCAAGAGGTTGAACTACGTGTCTTCCCCAAAGGTGTTCTCATCTGACTCTTGTTCCAAATCTGCTTCCAACTGTAAATTGTGCTTTTGCATGACTAGACCTTTTTCTCTACCCACCCCTGAATTCCTTGAAGCTGGAAAACAGAATAATTTACTGGATCATTGGGAATAACATTTTCTTGTGGCATGCCATTTGGGAAAAATAAGAGATTCTTGATATAAACACTGCCTTCAGCCTCTCTCTTACCATCCCCTTTCTGCTTCCTCCATTACCCTTTAAGCTCCTGCTGCACTGCTGGGTGACTGCACATTCAGCATTTGCATCGTGTCCCTCCCTCTGCTCTTCATCTTGCCAGTATAAATTGCTCCAGCAACCTCATAATTTTGATCTGCAATCATTTTGCTCCGCTAGCTTATGGCAGCACACAAACCAAACGTTCCCTTCCTTTTCATCCAGGGCTGACTGCTGGTGTGCTGATCTCAGAGTAGCTCTGGAGCTGAGAGGGTTGTGAGGTGCCAGGTGCACCAAAAGGCAGATTAAAAATTAAAGCTGGAAGACAGAACATCCCTTTTAAGACACCATCCAATGTTTTTTTTCTTTCAGGATTAGCCTCTTGCTATTTAAACACAAACTTATAAACCCAATAGACCACTGTAAAAGAAATATCCCTTAGAAAACTGAGCAAAGAAACAGCACCACTATCTTTTGATTTACTGGTGTGATCCTTTTTTTCCAAAATGTATTCTCTAACAGACTTTTCTATCGTGGCTAAAAAAATTGTGTTGTACATAAGATTTTCTCGTTCAGATCAATTTGCTAAATTTTCATTTAGTTTCAAAGTGGTTCATTTTGTTGAGGCTTCATTTTGTTCAGACTAGCAACTCGAGAGGTTTCCTGTAGCTTAGAGAGATTGCTTTTGAATTGGTACATTATTCAGCCATGAATTGTTTCTTTAGTATATGAGCAGCTGAGTAGGACTTTTATTACAAATATGAGTTTGAGTGCAGAACAACTACTATTTTTGCCAAACAAAGAACATAAAATTAAGCACAGGTCTTCATAGTATTCTGTAATGCTCTTCCACATTGGGTGCATTGGGTGTTTTTTTAGGTACTTAGCAAAAACCTCCTGTAGGGCATGATAACATAATTGACTGCACACATAATTTAAAAAAAAAACCAAAACAACAGTAGAATCTAGAAATTTGGCTACGGTAATAAGAATTGCAACTATTTTCTCATTCTCTGAAGAGGTAAGTGAAAACATTTGGTCTTTGTGATCAGCTACTAATTAAACAGGTCTTGAGCTGCATTTAGCACCTGATCCTATTGCAAAGTTCTGAGTGAGTGTAACAGGATTTCTGCAATCACTGAGGTAATGAGGTGGTGCAGAGTAGCAGAGCAAGCCCAGTGTTATGCACCAGCCTTTTAAAATATGGTTTTCCTCCAAGCTGTTTCTTGTTGTTTACCGGTGTACATGATTGCTTTTACCTGCCTTGAATTAGTTTCCACCTCTATCCACAGGTTGTTTTGTCCTATAAAGTTAACTTGGGTAAATGGAAAACAGTAGGAAAGAAATGCCTGGGTTTTGAAGACGCTGTCTCTGGATTTAGGGAGATTCTGCAGAGGAAAGATTCCTGTAGCAAATCAGGTGATGTTACTTGCTTAGTGTGTGAAGTAAATTGAAACACCTTGTGTGTCCCAGCTGCCTTAAGAAAGAGGTGGAGGATCCCATCAGTGCCCCGAAGCAGATCTCCTGCTGTGTTTTGCTCTAACAGGCTTTACTGGTGCAGCCCCAAAAGAGTTTTCCCAGACTTTAGAGGTGGGAGGCAGGGTGTGGAAGAGCATCCTACTGTCGCTGCCCAGGGTTCATTGTGGCACCAAGTCCTGACTCTTGGCTCTCTGACTTCGAGGAGATCAGAATCCATTTTTGCTCTGATACCATAGGAGAGAGCTGCTTGTCTTTTGGTAAGTGCTATAAGAAGTTTACTGCCACATGAGAAGATGATTTACACTTTGTTTTAATCTCCTGACTATTTTATTTAAAACTATTTCTACTACCTCTTGGGAGTTAAGAGTTTCACTCACTAGTAGGTGGAAACCTTACAAAGCTCAAAAGAAGGTATCTAAAAATCTCTTCCCAAGACATCTTTGTAGGTCAGAGTTGAAAAACTTATTTCAAAGGAAGAGGCCATTCTGGAAAGAGGATAAGAAATGGAAGTCTAGTGGATATACTTATGTTAACAGGGGCAGAGCAGCTACTTAATTACGCAGCAATGTCAGAAGCAATAGGATTATCTGTTTCTGTCATGGTACGGGTCAGCGAAGACCAACAGCTGAATTTAAGGTGCTGTATAAATGCATAGAGAAGTTCCCAAATGCTTATAATCACCCTCTCAGTTGCTGTGAATACTGATATTTAGTAATCTTCTTTCTCTCTTTCATAGTCATATTTTTATTATATGTGAAAGGGTTATTGTACACGTCTTTTCCTATCACTGTGGTACTGTGTGAACTCAGTTGGAGCCTGCTGCAGGAGGCTGCAAGAAGAAATGTGGTTTGTAATTTACACTGGGGTAGATTTAGTCCTTGCTAAAATCCTCTGCATCTTCACTGTGTTCCAGAAAATGTCTTTATCACCAGATTCCAGAATTTACATTAAAAATGGCATAATGGAATAAAATACATTACTACATCTTGATTCTTCTTTGTTTATAGGATTTCCTCTAAAAAGCACTGGTTTGTTCCTGTATTTTCTTGAACAGAGGGAGAGAGCAAGTTGATTAGTAGTTGGAGCTCAAACTTAATTAGTTTTCCCAGGTCTGCAGTAATATAGTTCTTGGTGTTTCTTGGAAAGGTGCTACAAAAGATAGAGAGAGCTCCAATTCCACCTGGAATACTCTAGTTAGCTGTGGATTCACCTCAAGGAAATAAAAGTAAGTTAAAAGGACAGCAAAATGGACCCTGTACAGCTTGGATAAAGAAAGGACCATGCACTGTTTTTTTCCAAAGTCAAAAATCGTTATAAGGGCGTTTATTCCAAATAAATTGCATACAACAAAATGAGCTGACATCTTTTACTAATACTGAGATACAAGGCTGTGATTGCATTTGTGGAGGAGAGGAAGAAATGCTGTTTGCTGTGAGCTGTGTCTGCGTGCTGCCTACCTGGGACATTTTGGGAGTCCCCAGCAGCTATCTGGAAGCAAAGTGCAAATAGCACAGCACAGGCACGAGGCTCTCAAACCAAACAGTGCCCACACACACGGTGAATCCATGCCCAGGTGTTTCCTTGAATGCCATTTGCAGAGTAAGTTTGCCTTCTTACCTCATATGGGAGACTTTGAGTCTCTCAGACTTTGAATTAAACTGCCAAAGCTGTGGTGACAGGGAGGAACACTCTTTATCTTGTATGTATACTCCTTGAAAAGGTTTGAGAAAGGAGGTTTTGACAGGTTTGCACTCTTTACAGTTCTCTGGAGAGCTCCAAAATGTAAATAAAAGGAGATTCAGGTGTTAGCAGAGAAGAGACTTTGCTGCAATCAAAATGCTCCAGGTCCCTGAATGGCCTTCTTGGAGGGAACCTGCAAACAAACCCTGTTGGGCTGGGACATTTTTCTTGGCACGATTTCAAGGAACTTCACCACTGCCCAGGGGTTTGATCCAAATAATAAAAGGTTAGGCCTAATTAAAGAATAAACCTGCCTTGTTGTGTAGCATTTACCTTATGTTTTCCCCAGTAACAGGATAGCCAGGACATGCTTCAAAGAGTCAGACTGGAATTCAGCTGTCATTCACCTGCAGTGCTGGAATTGCCACTGTAGCTGTGTTGGCCATGGCTGAGATTCCCCCTCTCCACACCCCTTCCAAAACACAGCTGTCTGCTGCCACAAAAGACCTCATTTCATTTCTCATGCTGATGTTTCCAGGCAAGAAAGTCTTCCTCACACTCCTGCAGATTATAATCTTCCTTAAACCTCAAAATAAATTGGTTCTGAAGCTGTGTGAAACTCCAGCTTTCATTTTGAAATTTGTTTGTTGTTTTCCCTCCAAAAAGTGAGGAATCTGTTCAGGCTTGCTGTTATAGAAAGAGTAGGCTGTCAGTGTGTTTAGAACACAATCTTCAAGCAGCCCTTCACCTGCCCATTCCAGGGCTGTGGTGGGGAAAAAGAAATGCTTGGGCTGTGTAGTTTGTGCCGACCATTTGCTGCCACAGCCCCATCTCACCAGTGCCATCTTACAACAACTGCAGCCCTGCTCTGCTGCATCCACCCTTCCTTCCTTTGGCAGAAATGTACATTCCAGCTGGGACAGCCAGCCTCACCCACAACAGTAAATATAAAAAATACATAAAGTTATGATAGAAGAGTTGCAAGGCCAGGCCATGTGCAGGGGGGCTCCAGAAACAGTTTGGGTGGTGCATGGAAATGTTGTGGCCAGATTGTAAACCCAGGTGAAGGATGAAGCAGGAGGTTTGATCCAATGCAGGACTCTAATTCTCTCCTCCCATCAAGGGAAACTGGAGAATGAGTATCTTATTGGACTGGCACAGTCACCATTCTCATGGACAGAGGAGAACAAAGAGTTTGCTTTCATGCCAGTGGTGCCACAGCTGCCTTGTGCATTTCTGCTCTTCCATACCCTGGATCCTGCTTCCTGTTGTGGGTTTTGGTGTAGAGTTTGGATAACTAAACAGAATTTTGATGGCAATTTGCTTTGGTTTGTCTTCTCACTTAGGCTGCTGAACATAAACTTCAATTGCATTTGTTTTTTAAGGCAGCTGGCAGGCATGATCCTGCTACCATTTGGGCATCAATAATCCCATTTTCATCTCACTTGCTACAAAACAGCAAGTTTTAACCATTTAAGGGGTTTTTGGTACAAAAATCCGACTTGTATATTGATAATATGTCTCTCATTTAGGAAGAGCTTTGCTGATTCCCCCATGATCATCAGTTCCATATAACATATAGCTCCAGCTTGGCTTTCTGGCAGAGCTCACAAGTATCTTATGTATCTGCCAAGCTAATATGTTGTCGTTCTGTATTTGTATTCTATAGTTGATTTTCAATGATTTCTCCTGCTGAATTGCAATAGATGAGCTGTTTAATGTTGCTATGGCTCATTTTGTAATGTAAAAACAAAAAACCTCTCAATTCCAAATTGTGTTTGCTAGTTAGGATGCAGAATTTAAATGAGATTTATATGGAAGATGTATTTTTCCCATTGTTTCGCCAATGCAGAAAGCAAACAAGTCTTCAGTCTTTCTAAAAGAAAATCAAAGCAACCATGGCAAGAATTTGTTTTGCAAGGAAGAAGCATCAATACAAACTAAACCTGTTCCCTTCTATACATTTCAGACCATATTAGTAATTTTTAAAAATACTTTCTCAACTCAGAAGTGACAATTTCCAATAAGTATGTCTTTCCTGACAGCTGGAAAGTTAGAATGTCTAAAAATGAGCCCTTGAAAATATATTTATTTTCCCCTAGTATGCCTTCTGTTGCTGAGTCTATGTGTATTTTCACAACATTCTTGATCTTCTTTTCACCAAAGTAGCTCTGACTTAAAAGTTCTTTAATGTTTTTACTGGAGTATTGATGTAGTGAATGGCAATGAATGACTCAAAAGCAGAAGCTGGATTTTGTAGCTTTTATTGACAAGCTGCATGAGATGGGCATCTGAATGGAACAGTCGGCCGTGGCTTCAAATGCCAAGTTGATATTTACTGTAAGTTCATGACTGTTTACCCACCTCTGTGAGGGAAGGTACTGAAGAGGACAAGAGAGTGTAGGAAATTCCCCTATTGGATTTTATGTTTTGTGGCAGCCTTGGCTGGGCAGTGACCACTTTGCTTTGCAGAGTTGAGGTCCCCAGCAAAGTTCTGTGGTACTTTGGCAAGTGACCTGAAAGGCAAAACCTGCACTTGGGGGCTCCCCACACCTTGGCACCCCCACTTTGGAAATGAATTATCAGGTTACAGTATCATAGATAAAGCACCATTTCTGTGGACAGTTGTGTACACAGTTGGGTTACAGCTGATGAGGAGCACTAAGATGGAGTTTGATATTTTAAGATTAATGCTGAAGAGCAGTGGGTCCATCTTGGAGGCTGGCATTGCTTCCATTGGACACGGGAAAGCTTCTGGCATCTTCTCACAGGAGCCAGCTCTACAGTGTCCTCTACTAAACCCTTGACATGGAAACCCAATACAAAGTATTAAAACTAACAGGACTTCCTCTGGTAGTGTATGAGCATGTCTGCTTTTTTTAAAGCCTATCACGACTTTAATCACTGTTTCGCAAAAAGACTCTGTGTGTTCGGTAATGACACTTCTGTCATGAAACTTTCTTGAGTGCTTTTAGTTTTTTTCTGGTGTTTGCATTGTGAAATGACAGTATTTGAAAATATTTGAGAAGCAAAACTTGACCCTGCTAGGAGCTGAAGATAATTGTCAGATATTTTAAATTGCTAAAAAGTAAAACTGTTAACAGTTGTGTCCTCACTAATTATGTTCTGCATATCTGTGTTCCCCTGACAACTTCTGGTGTCTCTGATACTGGTGTACCTAATGGCTGCAGGCTGTTAAGTGATGGTGCAAAGCAAAAATAGCTTTTTCTTCTGAAGAGCAGTGCTTGCCACTGCTTGTGGGGAAGTGTGGGATGGGATCCCCAGAAGTTGTTGTGTTTTAATCCTGCGGAGTCAGAAACGATTTTGCTATAAGTGCCCTGTAAGTACCAACTGGGTGGATCAGTGATACACAGACTGGACACTTTGGTTCAGCTCTGTGTAAATCTCTAATAATCTTCTCATTTCACAGCAGTGTTTCTGTTTCTCAACCCAATATACTGCTGCCAGTTGTAGAGGACTGAGATACAATGGAGACTGAAGCACAGGTATTCTTCCAAGCAGGTTCCTTCAGTGTTGGTTTCTATTTAAGGTCAGATTGCTGGAAACATGAAATTGGCTTCACCCTTTGCCACTGAGTCGCTGGTGGAATATTGCAGTGCTGCATCCAGCCTAGAGCAGCTCTTTGTTGCCAGTCAAGGGAAGAAATGTGTGTGGCAGAGCAGGGAGGACCCTAACTGAGTGAGGCTGTTGCACTGTTGTGACACAGGTTTGACCCAATGATACAACACTGGGCCAAAAATCTCTTGGATCTCAATGTTCTCATCACACCCTTAAGGGTGTTTGAGGGCGAGAGAGTGTAGTCTAATCCAAGCAAGAAGATGTACAATTCAGATTCTGCGAATATCTGCTG
>JAOXXN010000102.1:31849483-31862765 GCA_026770055.1 Myrmophylax atrothorax
AAAGCAGCAGCAGGTGATTTTCTGATGCCATGGGGGCAAATACTTGCATGAAATTCTTCTTCATATGCCTGACAACTCCAATTATCTCTGGGAGATTTTAATAAGGAAAAAAATAAACTCCCTGTGTTGTCACTGCCCCAAATTTAAACACATTGCTTTTTGAGCAGAGAATGCTACTTATGGGAAGAATTTGTGCATGGCTTTAGCTTTTGGGATTTAGTGAGAATGTTAATGGTGGGTTTAGTTTGAAAAAGATGCCATTATGTGCAGCAGAACAGCAATATATTTATTAAAACCTTGCAGGTTTGGTTCATTTATTGCACCAAGAGGCAGCTTGTTTTTTCTCAGTGCCTTTCATTTATTGCACCACTTCATGGGACAGCACTGTCTTGTCACCCAAGCGTGCTCGCTAATGAGACATGGCCTAGCTGTACAGCACCCTTGAGGCTGGGAGGAGCAGAGTGAACATGAGATGGACCCAAATCCCTCTGAAGGCTGTGGGAATTACTGGTCCATTGGTTTTTTTGCTGGAAGCTGTTGACAGGATCAGATGTACATGGAGCTGGTTTTCAACCATTTGTCCCAGGCCATATGCTTAATCCTTCCAGCAGTATTTATAATGATAACTAGTTTGTTACTGGCTTCTGTTCAGTTTAAACCCATTCTGAGAAGGGCTGTGGGGTGTTTGCCAGAGCCTCTCTGTGAACACTTGGAGTTTTGCCTGCTTATGCTGGTGATGAAATTGTTGTCTCCCTACCTCCTTTGTCCCTGGTTTCCCTGCAGTACCAGCAAGGGCTGGATTTTATCTCAGTTTTGCTTTGCTAGTGGCACTCCTGTATGTGATCTGTAAGTGAGGTGGCCCCACAGCAAAGGCAGCAAGTTGCTGATGTGCAGTCATGAGGAAACTCCTGTTCTCTGAGGAAGCTGCACACAGCAGCCAGCCCAGATCCAGTGTCAGAGCCCAAAGGGAGCCTGCAGATGTCCCTGGTGGTTAGAAAAACTGAAGGGAAAATCACTGGGAGGTAGACACTGGCTGTATCTTCTCATTGCTTCTTCCTGTAGTTACTGCCTGAGTAGGGCTAGTTTATGTATTGCCTCCCTCCCTTACAGAGAAGCAGTTTTGAAAGGCAAATCTATGATTCTGAAAGTTGAGGATAAAAGGAACAGAGTTGCTGAATAATTTGAGTTTATACAAAATGGATCTAGCAATGCATGTATTGACTTGTTTCAATGAATAACAAAATTTATTGTCCCTTGAACTAAATATTGACATGGAGAAAGCAATACCAATATTTATCTCTCAGGTTAATACATTTTATATTTGCCTCAACATACATCAATATGTGCTTATTGTTATTTTAATGTTTGTCCTTCAGCAGAAGAAACTGGCATGTGGTTGAGGGGGGAAAGGGAGAAGTTTATATTAGTATTCTCTTCCTGTTTTAATCTTCATCAGAAGTTTATCCTGCCCATGGAGCACAGTGCAGCCCTCATTCAAGCAAAACCCTCACTAATGGTTGTGACACACTGTGCACTGAATACAGATTGAGCAAGAGAGTTTTAGGAAATATGAGGTTGATGTAATGAGTTAACTGTGGGTGGTGAAACCACCACTTCTGTTTTATAGACTGGTTGTGTGGTGGTACTTCCTGTAGTGACTCTGTAACCAGGAGCAAGTTACTCCTCAGCCCACGGAAACGGGGCCGTGGCGCAGAGAGGGACACAATTGACAAGGTTTGTGTTCCAAGATCCAGCTGTGAATTGCTGCCTTTGAAAGGATGCTGCTAGTGCTGAACAGGGACACACACACAGATCTGTTGGGAACCTTGTGGTAAGCTTATCTCCTGCCAGTGTGACGTGTGGCACTGTGTGCCAGCTGGAACTGGGTTTATGGGCTCTCTGATGCCATGGAGAGTGCAGTGGCCTGTTTGGGCCTTCTGCATTTGTGTGTGGGCAAGCAGAGAGTGGCCACTTCACTGTGTCTGAGGGATTATCCCTCTGATCTATCCCATTGCCTTTTTATCCTAATTCTAGATCTTAGAGAACAAGACAGAGGTTTCCTAGACAGATGATCAGGACAGACTGCACAAAAAGGGCGCTGGCATGATGGCACTGAATGTGACAAGACTAATTTGGGACATACAAAGGCCTTCTGGCACATGATTTATGCTACAGGGACCCTTTCATGTGCAGATACCAGCTCTGGCAAGTAGGCAGAAGCGCTCCAAGTTCCACAGAAGCCTTGAAAAGACATGCTGTTCTTCTGTGGATCTTGCTTTTGAACCTCTTGGCCTTAAATACAAGGGAGCTGATAGGGTAGGCATTGAACCAGACTGGGTGCAGTAATAAAAGGTGTTTTGCCCTCTCCCACTCTCTGCACACCCTTCTGCTCATCAACAGCTCATTGCTGTTTGTCAGAGATAGAGATTTGAGTCACTTGTTGAGCTGGAAAGTGGCTGAACACCAGATACTCACCAGGAGCTGTTAAAAGCTGCAAGGTTGGATCTGAAATTCTACCCAAAATTCTGCTCCAAACTCTTACCTGTCAGAAGAACCAATAGGAGATTGAGGCTGGAGAACAGAGCACACAGTTCCCTCCTTGATGGGCTCCAGCCTTCTTCAGTTGAACATGCTGAGGCAGTGCAGCCTGCATTGCTGAGCAGTGCAGCAGCCAGTTAGTATCCTTCTGCTCATCATTCCTTTGCTGCATTTACAAGTCAGACTTGCAGCAATGAAAGTAACGGCTGTTTTCAAACTGACATTTCAATGACAATTGTCAGGAGACAATAAGCATATGGCAGCTGAGTCCTCACATACAGGGAACTGCAGCAGCAGAGGCACGGAGCAGCTGCAGATCCTGGAAGACAGCACTGCATTGATCTGCTGTTGGGAAGGTCATCTCAGTGATTGAAGACTGCATTTTGTGGCTTGACTCTTCTTAGAAGCTAGAAAGACAATAAACTACTGCCTCATGTCCTTATTTCTAATATTTTTTGTCCTGGTTAAAATAATAAATGTAACATAAATACAGGGCAAACCCTCACTTCCTGGAAGAAACATTCTTAGTTAGGGAGTCTTTGCTTTTTTTTCTTTTTCCCATCTCAGTAATGGCCGATATTAAGAACATCCAGAGTCTGATTAGAGAGAAAGTGTCCTTGCTCATGTTCAAAGCCATTTGTAGCAGAAGCCAATAGGGACCAAGTGCTTTCCTCATGTTTTTAGTATTGTTTTATGATGGTAAACTTAATAATAATGATGGGTGGTCTCAGTATCTTCCTCTTAGGGGAGCCATACCTCTGATGCACTCTTGGAAGACTTTGTGACTTAAAGCACAGGCATGTTATGCTTTTGTGTGTAGTTGGGCCAAATGCAAATGAGAAGTGAGCACTAGAAAAAGTCTCCCTCTAAACCAACTGCATCACTGCCTGCACTTGACTCACAGCTCAGTAATCATATGCTTATATTCCTCTGACAATTGGCATTTAAATGTCAGTTTACAAGCAGATGTTGAGAGCCAGCCTTTGTGTCATTAATTAAATCACAGAAAAGCAAAGTTTGAGGCCTAACACTGCTTTGGGCTAATTATGAGAGCAGCCGCAGAGTCCGGCAGACCTTGATGCACAGGGCGGTCAGGTTAAGCGGCACAGGCAAAGGAGTGTGTACTGAGCTTAATGGGATCTAGAAGCCAAAGAAACCTGTTGTTGGCATAGTCTGGTGACAATTATAGACACTTGTAGACACTTTCAGGTTTTGTGGCATGGCTGGCAGTGGCCACAATAGGGGCAAAACACTGGATTATAAAAGACAGATTTAAGTGGTCAGGTGCAGAAAAAAAAAGACAAAAATCTATTCAATAGAAGAACAAGGAAAATCTGGAAGGGTGGAGAATGAAGCCCTCTCGACCAGACATTTACATGTATTTAAAATCCTTCCCAATAAAGTTCATAATGAATTTAATTAAGTCCCCTATGGCCCAGAGGAATGTTCTGAGTAATAAAAAAGTATTGCTAAGGGACAAATGACTGCCAAACTCCTATTCTCTGCCAGCACTGCATATTTATATCGTTGGCACTTAAATGCTGGGTTTATTTTACTACATAAATGATCCTTTGTCACATATTAAGAATGAATACTCTGAGATTGACTTTTGGGAAGTTAGAATAATGATTCCCAAATTTAAAGCATTGTTAAATTTGTATGCTTTCTTTTCTGAGGTTTGGGGTGGGTTTTTTTCCGAATGAAATAGCAGTTAAATGTGGTAATTCATATTTTGGGTAAACTATTTTGTAGCTGGTTTATGGTTTAGGACTTTAAATTGGTTTTAGTCAAGGGTCTTTTCATGTCTTTTTTTTTCCTTTTCTTTCTTTGTTACCTTGAAATATCTCCACCAATGTTAAATGAATTGTAAGCTCCCACCCTTACTTAAAGGTTGAGATGTACTCACAGTCAGTAGACAACACAAGGGCCGCTGGCTTCTGTTGGCATTGTCTAATGCACTTCTGATGATTAGATTGGAATGATTCAAAGGTGTGTTGGAAATTTCAAGCACCAGTAAGGGAGGTTGCAGAACCACAGCTTTGTTTATAAACATCATTATTCCATGGGAGATAAATCTCTACTCTCATCTAGTGTGTCACTTCAGTGCAGTAGTTGGGAAAATGGGGGCAGAGGGAACTCCAGAGCTGCTACTACTTCTTCCCCTTTAATAAGGAGTAGAAGGCAAAGTTGGATTATGAGATGAAATGTGAAGAATAATTCCTAGCAGGTGGCAACCTCAAGTGAGATGTATCAGTGCTGGTGTAAGATGTGGCCTGGTTTGCATTAAGCTGATTAAGGCTGTTTAAGCACCTTTGGCACGTTAGAGTACAACACAAACTCCTGGAGCCTGTGTCCAAATTCAAACTGATGGCAGCAGCACCGAACATAGAACCTTCCTGAGGTGCTCTTCTGATGTGCTTCAGTTTACTCCACACTGACATGTCAAGTGTGAACAGCGGAGAAAATATTTTGAGTCTGTCAGCATGTTTATTTACATGGTGCATCTCCTTTGAGTCAACAAGCATGTTTTCAAAGTGCAAAAATGAACCATTAGTCATCCCTGGAAAACAACTGTTTTGCAGACATCTCCTCCCAGCCCCCAAAAGACTAACCTCACCACACTGTGCAAGGGCACAAGCAGCTCATTTTTCATTTGCTGTACACACTACCAAATATTCAGTTCTCCAGAACAAAAGTGTCTGAAGAATATAATGGGGCATCTTAAGGACTTGGCAGTTTGAATTAAAAAGAAAAGGTCAATGGCAAAGAATTCAGATACAAGCAAAAAATCAGACATCTCAGAGCACTGCAGTTGAGCTTTAAAACTGAATGCACACATTGTTTGCTCACAGTTTTTCACAGCAGCATTTATAATTTAAGAAATTATTAATCAGCGTGATGAAGTATCCTATTTCTAACCAAGAACCAAAAAAAAAAAAAAGCTTATTTTCTTTTCCCTTGAAAGAGATCATTTGGCAAAATACAGCAAGAATTCTGCAGACTTGGGTTTTTGTGAACTTTGCGTTTAAATTGCAGCAGAGAAAAAGCCCCACAGGAGCGGCAGAATCCTTTTGCTGCCTTTTTATAAGGCTCTTCATAAGTGTCTGCTCAAGGGGCCTTGTTTTCTGTTGGTCAGTGCCAGGACTGCTACCTCTTATTTGTTATGCTGACAGCAGGGAAAAATCACTGAGGGCTACAAAATTTGCACAACTAATAAAAAATTCAGATCAACCTTGGACAGAGACCTAAGTACTGAAAAGGGAGGCAAGGCAGCAGGGGGAGAGCAGGGCAGCCAGCAGAGGGGCAGGGAGGGGGTGTGTGGGAATGAGGGTAAAGAGGCAGTGGCTGAGGACAGTTCTGGTAGGCAAAGAACAGAAAATGGCAAAGATAACACCACCTCCTGCCAACAACAGTCCTGTAGGGCTTTTAATCCAGTGCTGGAGTTTGATACACCACTTCCCCATCCCAGCAAAGTTATTGTGACACTAAGTGATTACAGAAGCAGGGGATCAAAAGGACAAGTTTTATTTAGTAGCTTATTCTGAGAGACCATAAACTTGTTAAAAGTAATTACCACTTTCATTAACAAAATTAAATTTTTATTTTTTTTTAAAAAGGCCTTTCTTTGCCTGGAGGTGGTGGTGGAGAAAATTTGGACATACCCTGATGAAGTCTTGGCAGTTTCAAAGTTGTAAAAATCTTTCTTCTCTTTTCTGCCTCCCTTCCCTGCTACATTCATGTCTTCCCACTAGAGAAGAATCACTTTCCTGGCTTCAAAAATCAGTGCGTGCTATTTCAGAATGGCATTCCTACAGTGACCTGTTCAGTGAGGGCAACCTGACTCAGTCTAGACGGGGAAGAATTAAAATGTTTATGTGCTGCTGCTGAGAGCAGAGGTCAGACATTGGATGAGATTAGCAATGTAACACCAGTTTGCACAAGTGAGAACTATCCATCCCATCAGGGTAGTCCCTGCTGTTCTGTGCCCCTGCAGCAGGGAAGAAGCCAGCCTGCAATTCTGCTCCCTCAAAGTGTTCGTGTAAGGCACGTTTCCTGCAGAGAGAAAAACAAAGAGGGGACAGGTGCCTGCGCTGTGTGCCAGCAGTGCTTGGTGGGGAGAGCAGCGCGGGGAATTACTTTGTGTACCTGGTATCTCCAGCAAGATGTCAGGATTTCCAGTGCTGACACACACCAGCAGTGAGGATGCCACTGAGGATCCAGGTGCCTTGTCCCTGCTGCATCTCCTGCCTGGGAACAGCCGGCCCAAGTCACTGAGATGTTTTTGCAGGGCTGCCGCTCTGCCGGTGGCATCACCCCTGCACCCTACTGAACAGCGCTCCACACAGGCACAACTTTCAGACACCCAGCACTTCAGTCACCCCCTTTTTAATGCCATTAGTGATGCAGCAACATGTATTTATATTTACATATAAATACAAAATGGTCCAATACCACATTTTTAAGCATAATTTATAACCTGAAACTGCTTACACTTTCATGACTAGGTCTGGGTTTTTCTCATTTACATTCATCATTTAATTCCACTGGAATCTGATTTTTAAGAAAGCCCAACATATCTTAATTGCCATAAAAAGATCCATACACATTTTACTTAAAAATAGCTTCTGTAAGAGGAAATCTACCAAAAATAACACGAAATATATTATTATGCATACATTTTCTTTTTTGTAAAGTACAAACAAGAATCTGATCTCTTCTGGGTATTGCCTGATCTAATATGGCTATAAGTTCTATTTATTTTGTTTGTTTTTCAAAGTAAAGGGAAAGACATAAAAAATGTAAGAGCAAAAACCAAAAGAAAAATGCATTCTTTTCAAAGATACAGATGATCAGAGAAAGAACACTTTGAAAACTAATAAATGACAACAGTTACAAAGAAACACTATCCAAGCACTATGCAGTCTTTTGTCAGAGCATGTGCTGCAATGACCTTGTAACAGTTATTAAAAACAACAAACAAAAAAATGCTACTGGCAGAAAAAACTGTCAAGCAAAACACTGAAAAATGGGTACTATTTCCTAACAAGTAAGTGTAGAACTGATATTATTTTATGTGGTTTTGCCCATGTATGCACACCTCTCTCCTCCTCTTTCTGCTTGCAGGACTCATCATGGCGACTCTGGCGATATGCTGGATGCCAAACCAGGTGAGAAGGATCATGGCAGCTTCTAAACCAAAGCAGGACTGGACTGTCCCCTACTTCAGAGCATACATCACCCTCCTTCCCATCGCCGACGTCTTCTTCTATGTCAGCTCGGTGGTAAACCCCCTCCTGTACAACATCTCCTCCCAGCAGTTCCGCAGCGTGTTCCTGCAGATCCTGCGCTGCCGCCTGACCATCCAACATGCCAACAGGGAGAAGTTCCTCAAGGCCAACCAGAGCTCCAGAGTGCAGAGCAGCCGTTCCCTACGCCCGCTGCTCTTCATGTCGTCGAGGCGCAATTCTTCCACCAAGGGCAACACCAAAGTTTTCTTAAGTACCTTTCAGAGGGAGCCCACGCCTGACTGCAGTCCACAGGGGCCAGGTCCTGAACTGCCACAGCCCAGCCGGGAAGTAGTGCCCCTAGAGACTGGCACAGAGCGTGGTCCAGACGCACAGAACGGCCTTTGTGAGCATCAAGTATGAAGTCATAAGGCAAAGTTAATGACCAGCAATGAACTTAAAAACATGGAAAATTAAAAAGACTGAGGAAAGTGACTGCATCTTAAAAGGAATAACACAGATGGATTTGTTTCCAGTTATGCAGAAAGAGCAGGAGTTTTGATTCCTGCTGGGATTTTTAAGTGCACACTGGAAATTCAATCTGCTAAGTGAACTCATTAGCTGCCAAAAATATCAGCCCCTCTCTCCATACAACCACTGAACTTCCCTGGCTGTTGACAGGGATTTGCAAACAAACAGAAAATAATTGCGGTGTCTTTGAAGAAAGGAGGAGACAGAACAAATGTGTCAGGGCAAAAAAACCCCAAGTTGCTTGAAGTTTAGCAATACAAAAACAACAGAGCAAATTTAAGAAGCAGAACGGTGGGTATCACTCGTGCCCTCGGCACCACACCAGAATTCCCCCTTCTCTTGGGCCGGGGTCCATTGCAGAGAGGAGTGTTGCAGCAGCTGATGCAAACAGAGTTCACCTTCCCTGGAGAACAAAAGGACTGGTACCCAGCAGAGGCGATCAGACACGCTGCTGAAGACGCGCAGGACTTGCGATACATGATTCCTGCGGCAGAGAACAAAGGGTGCTTAGTTTGATGTGAACACGATTTTGCTTTACAACAGGGCTCATGCTTGAAAACTGTTGCAAACCCAGTTTACATTCCCAAAGCAGTGCTGGTGATTAGGGCAGACACCTTGGTGGTGACACGATCAACAGCTCTGCACTGCAGGAGCAGCACAGTCACTCTGCTTCGGATTTTTCTGTAGTTTGATTCTGGTTGGAACAAAAAATATTACAGACTTGATTTACATAATGTATATCAAATGATGCATTTTATAACTGGAATTTTTCATCTTTCAGAATAAACTGTTTGAATGACTATAACTGAAATGCAATTACTGAGAAAATTAGTTTTGTTTCTATTGCTGAACATGTCTGAGTTAAGGTGTCTAAGTAATTACAGCTTTCTGTGCTGTTAATTTGTCTTTTGAGCATTTTTTTTCTTTTCTTGTTCCTTCGCCACACACAGACAAGTAACCAAGAGTAAAAGGAGAATGAATATCAGCAAAACTTTCATCCTCCTGCTCTCCCCTTTTAATTTTTCTTTTAAAGAAAAACTAGAAGTACTTTTCCAGGTAATCTCAGTTCTTGCTTCTCTTTGAAGTTTAATACCCTCAACAACAAAAATTTCCATTTCTATAGGAATGTCTTCTCTGACTTGAAAGTCTCCTGGTTTTTAATGTAATTTAAATTAATTTTAATTAATAATCTAATTTATAACTTCTTAAATTGTTTTTAACTGAAAAAACTACATTCTGATGCACAAAGCTGCTACTTTAACATGGTTTATAAAGGCTTTGGAATACATAGTTGTATTTTCTCATATTGCAGTGGAAAATGGTTGTGTCAATTCCACTTCTCATTACTCTAAAATTCTTCTGCAAGTGCTACAGTAGCAATTTTGTCTTAGAAAAACAGACACATAACAGAAATAGATGATGGAGGTTTGCTCATATTGCCTTGCAGTTACAAGAAGAGGTAAATATTTCCAAGAATAAAAATCACTGCTCCTTTTAAACACGAGATTCTCAAAAAGTTTTTTGGGTTTTTTTCCTCCTGAAGAGCATGGGAACAGAGTCCCCTTGGGGAATGGTGCCTCTGCATCCAGTAGCATGGTCCCAAAACGTCTTTAAACACACAACAATTGAGACTGTTTTTTGAAGGGAGCGAAGCAGGAATGTGACCCGTAGGTACTGAACATACAGTACCTGCAGGGACTTTGGAAATAAGCGCTACAGCCCTACATGATCCAGCAGACACCTCTGCCGTGGTGATGGGCACTGCACTACTGAGGGCTGTGTGTAGAGCATCGTTTGTTTGGGCTGTGCTCAGAAAGAAGGATTTCCTGTCTTCAGAGACTTTTAATTAAAGCAATTCTTTTATACTGTCACAACACTGCTGCCATCCCAACAATGCAGGGGTTTCCTTGCTTTGTGTTCTCCCTCTGCAAATCTCAACCCAGAAACATGTTTTAAGGCCATCTATCTCATTAAACTTATGAAGAGAAGCCCTCAAGTGAGTGTTAAATCTTCCTCTGTCTCCAGTGAGCTTCAATCAATCAACACAGCAGGTAGAGCCTTTTCTCAAGAAGGAAGAGGAGCTACAGGCTGTTCTCACTGTAACAGCAAAGGCACACAGATCAAGCAGCACAATCTTTATTACTACAGTTTGCAAAAAGAAAGGAGCTCTACCTGTTGACAAACTACTGTTGTCAAGGAGCCTCAGCGGTGCTGCCACTGCTCGGCTTTACAATACCAAAATCTCATCAGCTGATGTTCCCCACAGGGACCAGGTGCTCTGTCCATGTTCCTCCTGCAGTGTTGCCAGAGCCAAGGCAGACAGGACCCTTCCCATGGCTAAAATTAACTTTTTCTTTCCCCTTCCCTCTTGAGAAAGGGATCCTGTATGCAATGAAACTGGGCACAGTGATTGTCCTCCATTCCCTAATCCCGCATCTCCTCATCACATATTATTTTTCTGCAGCTATACCCACCCACCATTCCTCAGTCTTCCACATGAACAGCAGTGAATTCAACTTTCCCCTCAAAGACCAAGCCTCTAAAAAGCTGTTGACACTGGCAGATTTCCTATTCCTGTCTTTTTGTAGATCACTCTTCTCCTGCTGTTTCCTTTTCCCAGGTTTCCTGCAAAGTCCTGTTCACAATTTGAACTAGTAAGTGATTTACTACTTTGGGTCCCTGAAATATCACACTCTGCAGTTCTCCAATAGATTAGGAGACTGGAATTGTTCAGTGCTGTGGACAATTAGATGATGCCCTCTGAGGCATTTCACCAGGCAACTCCAGGAAACCTCTACTGCAAAAAATCAAAGTCCTGCAGCTTAACTGCAGTGTTTACAACTGTTCTGTTTGCCAGGATCAATTCCACAGAACAATCCTGAGCATCTTTTGAAGTCAAAACACAGTATTCCTGCACAGACTGAAATTTTACTACTCCAAGTTTCATGAACAGATGGGCCATGTTAACACACAAATAGAGAAAATAATCTAACTAGTGGCAAAAAATTGTAAGGCTTCTGTGGCTTTTCTGTAAATATGTCTTAAACCAGAAAATTCCAGTCCCAAATGATTGTTTATCCCCATTCCCAGGTCTTATCCGAGTTGTAACAATATTTTCTACATAAATAATGTCAGCATTTCTATCAGCTCCTTGGCAAACATTATGCCCTTCACATCCAAGATTTTTTTTAAGTAATAATAGATTCTTTTGATCTTACCAATCAGCTGCTATCACATTAAGTGCTTTCTATGAAGCATCAGGTATGAAACAAACTTGATCAGTATAGAAAGGCTCTGCTCTTTTTCTAGTTCTGCAGTATCCCTACAGCAAGTTACAATGCAAACAGGTACAGAAGTTGATGCAAAAAAAGAGAGAACGTTAGCAAGAGAAGTGACATTTTTAACACAATTGAGCTGTGACTTCACTTATTCCTAAATCTTTTTCCTATCATATAGTGATTCCAGATTAATTGTGGTAGGATATAAATTAGTATAACTGACTTCCATGGTTTGATGGCAGGGACACCATCTCCTTGCTCCAGCAAACCCGTAATGGACCCCAGTAACTGAGTTCAGAGAGGACAGCAGCATCCTTTCTGGATTATGTCTAGAGATCTCTCATCGAACTCCTCCTTTGCAGTGGCTTATTGTACTGCTGAGCCAGTTCCAAAATGATTCCCGAGCTCTTCCTAAATCATTTGCCTCCGGCAGGCTGAACTGCAGACAGTTCTTCAAAGTGGTTATCTGCCTCCTAAGACTCATACCACAGACATAACTGCTAATTACCAGGTATTCTTGCCTGAGCAATCAGCTTGATACATTCATTAACATATCACCCAGAAAAATAATTACAAACCTTTCTGGAAGCTTTTCTCCTGCCTCAGATTGTTCTGAGTCACTGGCTAGGCAAGGAGACTACAGGTTTTACATTCTGCTTTTCCCAGGATGGGGTCATTCCCAGCTACCGACCCTCAACAATTGACAGTAATGCACAATTAGCATGTTTACTACTACTCAATTAGTACATTTACTGCCCAGTCTCTTGGTGGATGAGTACGGAGTAATTTGTCCCTTTTCACAGACTCAGCAGCCCCCCAGCAGCAGAGTGGGTGACACATATGTGTAGGCACCACTATAATGATGTTTTACTACGAAGTATCTATTACTGACAAATTGATTTTCCTTCATTTTAGCATCAAGGTTTGTGGGGTTGACCAAGAATATAGTTCAAGTACAAGTACTTTTAAGAAGGGAGGGGAGTACACAGAACTAGAACAGCTGTGTGATAACACGCTAATATTCCACACCCTCTCCTGTCATACGTACCTACCACAACCATATTTGTGTTCAGGGTTTTTTTAAAGCAGCTTTGGGCTTAAATTTGATGTTGGGAATTTGCTCCTCAACTAAGCAACTTGCCTCTTGTTATACCTTTCTCTTTCCTACAAGTGATCGTATATTTAGACAGTGTCAACACCCAAACTACTACTTCTGCCCTATTCCTTGCAATGAAATGATGGGTAAACCTTAAGGCTTTTTTACAGTTCCTGCTTGCAATATTGATTTTCTCACCTAGTCTAGTCCTGTGTAGCCACACCCTGGCACTGTTTTGGACACATGTAAATACATTCTCTCTTGATAGCAACAAACAATTGAAGCTACAATTTACTCAAATCCAAAAGTGAGTGTCCTTTCATTACCCTGTCTGCAGTACATTTCTCTTGAATAGCAGCTTAACTTGTTACTAGGACAACCAAAAAAGGTGACATCACACCTACTTCTTACACTGTGTATGCAAAAGGCATCAGAAGATACAAATTTTTCTCTTACTGGTTGAAAAGGATCTCTCCTAGTTCAGCAGATGGGACCAGTTATCACTGTGTGTGTGTGTGTGTATTCTACCCCCTCTATTCATTCCCAAGAACAATGGACCATTTGCAGCAGCTGCCCAGAGAGTCGTTAGCACCCTCACACCCAGCCTGAGGGGG
>JAOXXN010000102.1:31875705-31885885 GCA_026770055.1 Myrmophylax atrothorax
TGGGTCGGAATGGGGTGGGCTGTGGCGGTGGGTTCCGCTGGTGGGTCGGAATGGGGTGGGCTGTGGCGGTGGGAGCCGATGGCGAGGCGGGATGGGGCGGACTGTGGCGGCGGTGGGAGCTAGTGGCGGGGCGGGATGGATGGGGCAGACTGTGGCGGTGGGATCCGGTGGTGGGTCTGAATGGAGTGGGCTGAGACGGTGGGACCGCTGGTGGGTCGGGATAGGGCGGGCTGCGGCGGTGGGAACGGTGAGGAGCCGTCGGAGGGCCGGGCAGCGCCCGCTCGTAGGGAGGGAAGGGCGAGAGAAGGGGCAGGGAAAGCCCAGGGTGCCGCGGTCGTCGATGCTGCGGCTCTGCTGTAACTCAGCTCGAGGGATGGCTCATCTCCTCCCCGGATAACCACGTAATTTCTCTGTGATCGTTTCACAGCCTTACTGCAATGAAGAGTCTGAATTAAGCTTAAATCGCTGTTTAAAATCCCCGTGTCACGGAATCCCTAAAGGCCCGAACCCTGCTTGCCCGTGCGCTGCCCCGGAGCGGGGGCGGCTCGGTGGGTACCCCCCGTGCCCCCGGGAGGGCTGGGCTGATCCCCGCCCTGCGCCCACCCTCACGCTGAGGGTGTCACACCATCCCCTTCCCCAAACCCCGCTGCTTGCACACGTACGCAAGAAAAGTTTTATTTACGAAAGATGTTTCAATGATAATTCCTTAAAAGTCGAAAAAGACGAGGCAAGTTTACGGCGGAGTTGACTTAAAATATAATAAATTGCACAAAATATTAACACTGATCATACAATATTTCAAAGATTAACAGGCATGTGCTAAAGAAACTGTAGAGTCTAGAAATACCTCAAATATATCTAGTTTACAATTGCTGTACAAAAAGCAGTTATAAATACTTCACATCTAGAAAAAATACACAGAACCTTTGAAATAGACTTTCCCTTACATATAAACAATTTTGTAGAAAAAACAAAAACACCCAAAACAGGCCCTGCTCCTAGATATGTTTGAACTAGTACTGGTTAGCACCAACATATTGTAGTGTCACAAACAGGAATTTTTTCATTTTTTTAAAAATAATTTTAGTTTTGAGAATTTAATTAAGACCAAACAGAGATTACAAAAGATAACACAGTATGGTACATTCATAAGTTGATGGCAAATGAGTACAGAGAAGGTGGAAGTCGAAAAACTATGTTGCAGTCAGAAGTACAGGGTGGTTTATGTAGTTCTCATTCCTACAAGACTCCTGTTTATGCCAGCAGTGAATTGCTTTGACCCTGATCTTTCAAACAGTTATGTGCATGATTGATGAAGCCAATGCCAGCAGTATCAAGAGTTTTAATCTATTAATTTTCTTGCCATGTCAAAAGTCAAACCCCTTTTGAAATAAGCTACCTGTTGTGAAGTTGTAATAACTGAAATGCATGTCTGCCTACAACACCTGTATGAAATTGCACTGAAAGTAAAAAATAAAGTATTTTTTGCAAAACAGAGTCCATGAAAGTTTATTGCAGATAATGTGGCAGGCTCAGGTTTATGGTAATGCAGTGTTTCTACATACAGTTTTAAGACTAGAACAATTATAAATCTTCTTTAAAAAATCTACTAACTTTTCTTGTTAATATTAACACCGATTAAGTTAGTAATCTGCCATTACAGGAGCATAGCACCAGTTTAATATTTATTGCTGTCGTGTATCCCTACAAATATATTTTCCCAAGGTATTTACAACTGTACAAATATTCACAAAAGTGCAAAAGTAAGACTTTATTCTGTGTAAGCTCTCGTGTTCAGCATTGAGTCCCGCGCACGGCCACGCTGCTGCCCTGCCTTATTGCTGTGTGGTGGGAAGCCACAACACCCCTCTGTGAGTGCAGCCATCCGCAGGGGGAATTTTCAACCACTGTCTCTTTCTCCCCATCACTCCACGCTTGCCTTCAGCTCCGTCACGTGCTGCAGTCGCAGCCCACTGGGAAATGTCTCTACACGTCGTTGGAGCCTTGGCTGGCACAAGAGGAGAAGCTATCATACAGAGAGTCACTCAAGGATTCCACATTGTCCACGTCGTGCCGACCCGAGCTATTTAAGGAAGCTTCTTCCTTCTTTCCATTTTCTTCCCTTTGTCCTTCAACCTTGTTCAGACAGTTCTTCTCTTTTTCTAATAAAAGTACGTTATTGCTGTTAAATTTATTGAGAGACTCCAGGGAGATTTTAGATACTCTATTCTTGGAATCTTCTTTTGTTTCTTCAGTTTGCTTCAATTTCTGTAATAAGCGAGGGAAATATTAGAAACATATTTCTTATAAAAATAAAGTTATCCTATTGCACACCATTAATTACTGTCTTTCCAAAGTTCACAGGGTGAAAGGAAATAGATTTTTAGATGCTTAAATATCTGTTATGATTAAGTAGAACATTACTGTCCATTTTAGGATAAATCATAACTTTAATGCTTCTGCTGAGACAAACAGGACTCCATTAATGTAACAGTTAAGAGCTATTAATGTCATATGTAGCAGATCCTGGCTATGCATGTGTTAAACATCTCCAGCATCCTCACAGTACTTTACATCTTCTCTTGTACAAATACCTTGGGGGGTATGTTTAAATAGGTATTTGTTTAAGTAGAGTTTAAAAAAAAAGTTGCAGAGGAGAAAACAGCATTTTCCATAAATCAAGGATGCAAATGAAACTTGCTAGGGAATAGCCTCACATTTTGCATGTGTAAAGTTATTGATTTCCACAGACCCAAACTCTCTCTAATAGACAAGAAAGCAACAAGACAGGAAATTGTACTGAACTGGGCCGATCCCCACAGACCAGAATCAATCAGGTATTGGCCAGGCCTACTCGGTGAGCTGGTGCAATTCTGTGGGAACACCGGACGATGTATTAGCACATTATATTAAGAACGCACAGGAGGATTGTACCTGAGCAATTTTATCCCTTTGTTAGCTACTGGTATTTGCAATCAGAGATCTGACCAAGGAATCATTAGGGAGCTCTGTAGGGTAGGGAGCAGTTCAATAAAAATGACCTGCCTGCTGTTCATATACAGGGTGTTTCAAAATCTGAGTAGCTCTTACAGATAACATTACCACAGAAATAGGGGATAGCATTCAACATTTTACAATCAACATTCGATAACCTCGTGGACAGATAAGAATCAAGGATTCTGAGAGATGCCATCAGAGTGCAATGCCATTCTTCATTTTTGGTAGGGTCATCAGATGGCAAAGACTGAATCAGTAAATTACTGTAAGTCCAAGACATTAATATTTTGTTTTAGATAGAAAATGCAATGGCACTTTAAGCACCCTGCAAATATAGCTTGGGCAGATGTATGGATGCTGTGGATCATTACATACCCAGCTGTAAAGGGTCATTAGAATTTTTTGAAGAATTCAAGTTCCAAGTCAGTCAAATGTTGCACATGCTGTGCTGCTTTTTCTTGGAAATCTTGGGCAAGAGGAAGACAAATTGTTACATAGTTTGATTGCTTGTTTTTATGGCTAGTTAGCTAAAAATTGAAATGCCAGTCCAATGACTGTTTATGCTCTGATCTTGTCATATTTCATCAGCTGACCATGCGTGGATTACATTAGTATTTTTAGCAAATGTTTCAAGCAAACTTAAAAAAAGCAACAGGAGATCTTAGTCTTAGTAAATGAAAATCTTCTGTTTGGTTCATTAATTAACCTTCAGTCTAAAAGGTTTTAGGGCATGTTATGTTGGATTCTGATTTTAGATGACAGTTCAAACCAAGGTCTTCAATAGCTGTAATTATAATGTTTTCTGAGATAGAGAAATATAAGCCTTGGTAATGGGAATTAACACAAATCTAGGACCCTTCAATAGAAATTCTTCACAATTTCAGCTTAAAATGTTCTTCCCTTTGCCCTCATTTAAAATAATGGAAGAGTTATTTCACTTCTCTGCAGGCCAGATGAGAAAATTCTCAGCCATGGCATCAATAACACACGTTAGCACTTTTTGCTCTTCAGAGTACTAAACGTGTAGTATTTTATTGTATGACAGACTAAATGATGATTCTCTGTCTGTATTTTTTCCCTTTTCACAGCTTTTCTTTAGATAAATTGAGTGTACTTAGCTCAGACGTGGGGCTGCAGGACTCAATACTGGTGTTAGTAAGGTCTGTGACAAAACTCCTATTGATTCAAATGGAACCAACTTTGACTCTTGGGCAGGAGGAGCACAGACACCCGAGGAATTTGCAGCCCAGAGCAGTTCTGGGTGAAGCATCACAATAAAAGTACAATTTTGACTATCCTACTGAAGGATAGATTTACACCACAGGACAGACAGGACTGAATTCATTGGTATATTCTGTATATAAGTATCAGTAATTTTTCATACCCTACAAGCACAACCTACACTCCTACTTTAATCAGACCTTAGGTTCTCATTTAATAAAATGTATATATAGTTTATGAAACATATTAGAGAAACTGCAGGGAATAAAAGTATTCTCTACTAATTCTAAGGAAAATCATTGAATCAAATGAAATTGAAGTGAACTGAAGCCCATCAGTGAAACCTACTGGCAAAAGATATACTGAGTAGTGAACAATATACCTATGATACATCAAGAATTAAAGGGAAAACTAATTCTAACAGTTGTAGCAAAATTTATTGCTAAAACAAGAAACAACTCAGAAATAAATTACGGATTTTTTTTGGACCTAAAGCTGTCTTTTTTAGATGCCTTAGTGCCCAGTTACATCCTTTTGTAAAAAACCCTCAAAATTTTCCTTTCTTTAACATATAGAAGAAAATTCATACCAGCCTGAGCTCCATAAGCAGAAAATAAAGAAAACTTTAAGCAGAGATATTAATGTAAGAATTTCCATAATCAACAAATCACTCTCTCCCACAATAACACAATTATGTACATTCCTAGAGCTGAAAAGACACCAGTAATTTCTTTAACCTTGGTGTGTCAGAACAAATGCTAACCCAAGTTATGAAATTGTAGCAAGTCAGTGTGGGGTGCCTTGTACCACCTGAGAGCAGTGACCAGTTGCCAGGAGAGGAGAAACTCTATTTCACATAATATAGACATTCATCACAAGTCACATCACTTTGAAATAAACTCATGAGTCATGAATGAGAATAATGTTTCCTCGTTGGCAACATCCTAAAGGGAATAACTAAAACTCATTAGTGATGTAATAAAATCTGGCATGTCACTTCAAGCACAGCAAATTAGGAAAACAAAACTAGCCTGCAGTTACACTGATACATTATAAATAGGTGTTATTTCTACATTAATACATCAAATGAGGTTTTCTGTAAACTTTAAAAATGAGAGGTTACATGTGGGCAGAATGCCTTTCCAGGGCTGTGTGATCAAGGACCAGCCGCAGCTGCAGCTGCTCTGAATGGCACAAGGACCCTGCAGGTGTAGTGGGAAGGAGCAGGGAAGGATGGGCTGGTTTGCAGCACAAAGGATCCCACACTTGTGTGCAGGAAGGAAAGCAGCAGCAAGGCCGTCCCTTCTACATGGTAACACGCAGAAGCTCTGAGTGTCTGGAGGTCAGGCTGTGCTTCTAAGGCATGCCAGAGCCCAGAATCAGCAATGAACCATTCCACAGGATAAATGTATTTTCCAGCTGTCTAAGTTTAGTTAACCAGTACTTTAAAGGGCTCAGAATCAGTTACACAAAAGAATAAAGTGAACTTTATTTATGTCTCTCATGCACTGGGCAATTTAGATTTAAGATTAACAAAAAAAGCAAGAAGAGCATTGCTTCAAGTGAAGGATAACTGCATAACACTATTGGGTAAAACCAATGAAATTGCTATGAGAATTAAATATAGATCAAAAAAAATCAATACTTAATTGTATAACTCAACGTCTTCTATTTCAGATCTGATCTCTAATAGAAGACACAAAATATGTTCTCTTTTTTGGTGTTTAAGTTATTACTCATAACTTTATAGTGAAGGAAAGCAATTTTCTGGATTTTTACCTTTTAAAACTTGCTTGTTACTTTTTCTGCATATGCTGAAGGTAAACTTGATCCCACAGAGCCACTATTTCTTATTTTAAGTTCAGAGTTTTACCAATTTAGATATCCTCTACTCCTATAACCACTGTGTATTTATGACACAAGCGGCCTAAGTGGGATATGCCGTTGCAGCACTACATAGGTTGCTCATACATAACCTGTTTAGTAGGACAATTTTAATATGCTCACAGCTTCTTGTAGAACAGGTGCACTGAGATACAGAGCAATATGAGCAATATTCTGATCAGAGATACACTGGCCTAATCAGGAGGAACTTCTCCCTGAACTCAGTGGCGTTACACGACCGTTTGCAGGGAAGGTGTAATGTGAAAAGGTTGGTTTGAACTGCCAGGGAGTAGCTGCCTGTCATCTGGCCAGGACAGAATGCCATGCAGGCTCTCTGTGCAAAGTGAACAATCTCCAGATCTCATTTAACATCAGGTGGACAGGTAACACTCTGCAGTGAAAATAGTTGTACAGTCACATCCAGGAAACTACAAAGGTGAAAGCTGTAACTGCATGATCTCTGCTGCATTACAGCTGAGCTAAAAATGTGATGTTTGAACTTTTTTCTCTTTAAAGCATAACCTTAAATAATAAGATAAGCCTTGCTCTCTCTCCCTTGTATATTGTCAGAAGCTTTCATCTATTTTCCAGACTGACACTAAAATAATTTCTGAAATAATGAATCATTTTTCTTTTCTACTTGAGCAGAAATACCATGATTATTTTGCTGTAACAGACAATGACATTCTCAGAGACACACCATCAGATTTTCATGGTAAACAATAAACGCCAGTTTCTTTTCTGGGAAAAAAATGCATTGATAGGAAGCATTTTTAAGTTCATTAGTCTGTTCAGCAGTTGATTGAAAAGCCATATGTACATATGTATGTATCATCCCTTGATGTCATTATGGGTAATATAACAATGAGAACTGTCTTTCAGTTCTACTGTATTTCAGAATATAACCATCTACAAATATATTTTAGTATCACAAGAACAGCCTTTCTGATGATGCTGAATTGCAAATAAATTACCTTGGAGGAAATAAAGCTGATCAGCATGAACACTATATGATTGATAACAGCAGATCTGGTCAACAACAGGTTTGCTTAATGAACAGGTGACTGAGGAGTTGAGACTTACGTTGTCTATAGCTTGAATTCTTGTGTGGTTTAGGAGATAAAAGAGAATGTAGTGAATCGGGCCTTGATTTTCAAACATAATGAGGTGGTGCAATACATTTGGCATTCTAATGTGAAGAATATCATCTTCTTAATTTAAAAAGTATATGAATGTTTTCTTGACGTGACAAGAAAGTGTTTCTTGACCTGGTCAGTTTATGCCAACCCTTTCTGAACCTTTGCATAGTTTAAAAAACCAGATGTTGAGGTCCCAGTTACCAGGTCAGGTAAGTCTACCTTTTTTCCTTCTGCTCAGTTATGAACTGAATGGCACAAACAGTTTTCTCACAGTGCCTTAGAATGGCCATTGGCTGCAGCAACTCTGCATGGACAAAGTTTATTTAAAAAGGAATAAGAAAATATAATTCTAAGTGGCAATACCTTGGAAAATGATCAAAATGCTGGTGCTCAGTCAAGTGTGTTGAGGGGATTCATTAAAAAGAAAAGCAATTAAACACCAGTACTTTCTCCAGAAGGCAAAGCAGAGCCTCACTCTGTTCACATTGGCAGAATCACCAATTTTCCTTGTCACAGAGGGAATCTACCCACTAAAAGCAACGCTTAGTGCAATCAGAGGCTCACCACAAGGCATTAAGAGAGAAATATCCATGGTGAGAAAGGAAGCTGAGACTCAGTTTCTAGAACCTGATGGACTGAAAATGAACAGGACACACAGGACACACTTTACTTCTCAAAAGATTCTTTTAGCTTTACTTGTAGAGGGAGTTAAATAGCAAAACTGTTCTGATTTTCTAGTGACTGAAAAAAACCGCAATGAAAAAAATCATACTGAAAGATAAGATTGGTGAAAAAGTTATGGAATTCAACTTAACCACTTGAAGCTCACTACTATTCCTTGCCAGAACTATGTGGAGGGTTATGTTGCCAGTGATAACCAAATGGTACTGGAACTATGCAGTCCTAAGTAACTTCACTGCTTCAGTCTTCAACACACTATTTCACCTCACAGCATTTAAATATACAGAGGTTTGTCTACTGAATGAAAGCAGTTATGAAAGCATGGCTCATGGTTTCAATAAAGCTCATGGCTTTATATAAAAAGGGGAGACAATTTTATCCTGGACTAGAGGTTTGAATGATTTTTTTTTTTAATTGGGATACTTACTCAGAACTGAATCAGGAGGGGGAAAAAGTATAGTTCAAGATTTTTTAAAAAATCTAATACCAAATGCAGTTCTATCCCCCATATGACTGAAGAAAAAAATCCTCTCAAACTCAGTAAATGCAGGGTTGTACTCAAACAGCATATAATTTCACTGACATTTTCTGTAATCAGAGTAATTTTTCTGTATGGCTGAACTACTGTTCATAAGTATTAGTTGTGTTCTTACCTGTCTTCATCTTCCACCTTTGGCTTTTTTTGAACATGACAATTTATTTTGGTAATTACAAAGACACTTATCCTCTTGCCCTCTAGTGATGTCTCAGCTCCTGGCCTGTACTGTCTGCATGTCAGTCACCCAGCATGCTGATGGGAAACAGAATTGCACTTCAAGACTGTACTGAGAATGGCAATTGGCAGTGGGTAATGATTCTCCTCACTAGTAAGCCTCTCTTTTGTGTACTGGACTAGATTCGTAGCCTGTGACTATCCAAGCTACATCAGCTTGCCTAAGGGCAAAAAACCCCAGAAGCAGCAGACAGAGAACCACGGAATAATGCAACTGTTTAGGTTGGAAAAGACTTTGGAGATCATTGAGTTCCAACCTTTGAAGTAGCAAGGTTATGTGGCAGGACCAAGAGCAAATCAGCAGTATGAAGAAACGATGGAGAAATAATTCTCCCAGCTAAGAATTCTGGCTTGTATGCACTAAGAGGGCTGTGCTGTCTGGAGGGGAGTTCAAAGAGCATGAAACTGCTGGAAGACCTGTGAGGAAGGAAAGGGAATGACTCTTCTTACAAGTTTTAAAGATGATTCATGGAGGTAGTTTAAACAAAGGAGTGATTTCCACAGCAAATAGGTTCTTTTAATTTTTAGCCTCTGAGGAGGACAGTTGGGAAGAGACAGTGTTTCCAGACCCATCAGCTCACCCCTGTGTGATACAAACTCAGCTGCTGCAGAAGGGCCTCCATGTCTGTGTACACAGCACACACATCAGAACAAAACCTCTTCCAAGCTCCCACCAGTAGTACAGAGATCATAATTTTAAAATCTGGAAGCAGGTTCTTCTTCATTCTTAAAAAATGGTGCTCAAACCCCAGCCCAACAACAGAGCTTATTTGAGGAGCACGAAGTTGTCATTTCCCTTTCCACCACAGATTTTAATCAACTCTCTACATATCAGAGGGTTTTTACCTCTAATGATTCTGAACAAAACCCATTGTCCTTTCTTTTCCCCTTTGTGACACCTGGCACTAATGAAACCCAGCAGGTGTGCCCTCCTCTGCATCTTTCCTGAGTGAGGGTTAGGGGCAGTTCCTGGGCAATCCTACCACGTGTTGCACTGGGAAGTGCTGCTGGAGGCAGCAGAGGAAGAGGCTGTAGCCCAACTCACCTTCCCAGTAAACCTGTAGCAGCCTGAACTATGTGCATAATGTTTTCTAACTGGGTGCAATGGGACTAGAAAGGATCTTTTGCAATCAGAGAAAACTGGGACAGGATAGATGCAAATAATGATGATGGTTACATGGCTGCACTTGCCACCTCTCCAGCTGATGTTCTGAGCCACACAGTTTTCAGTACAGATTCAAGCAAAACATGAATTGCAGAATGGAAACCTAAGTTTTAAGTTCATCTGCCACCAAATCCGACATAACAGTACAGTTATTTACATGTACTTTCTAAATTTATGCAAACAATTTATCTCTGCTGTAGGGAAGAATATTTTAGGGACAGCAGCACAACATGCACAAAAATCCAAGTGAGAGTTTCAGACAGAGGCTGCAGAACCAAATTAAAGCAGAAGGATAAATCCTCTCTTGCAATTTTTAGTTCA
>JAOXXN010000102.1:31885985-31896461 GCA_026770055.1 Myrmophylax atrothorax
CAATTTTTAGTTCATTTCAGTACAGCAAGTTGTATCAATAAAAAGCCTATAGTATAAGTCAGCTAGAAAATAAATGCTATGAAGGATGTTCCATTTTATGTCGTTTGAATTTGATTAGTGATTGGTCTTGGCGATTAAACCACATGGGAACAGTAATCAAGGTTTCTCTACTGCGGTTCTGTAACAACTGGAAAACACTGTTGGCTCATGTCCTATTCCATGATGGGATATTAACCTAAAATCTAATTAATCTATGAATGAATTACGTTTCTAGAAACATACTATATTATAATCAATTTTAAGTGAGTTCCTAACAGAAGATAAGATGAAGAAAAAGCTGTAAAATTACCAGAGGCTGATAAATTCTGTTTACTATGACTGATGATTTTTATGGAGGATAATTTTACAATCCATCAAACTTTTGTCAGTTCAAGAATCATGCTGCCAAACGTATGCAGTAAATTAATTTTTAAATTTACATATTTATTAAAAATCTTATTGAAAACAGCAGGAAGTAAGCCTTGTTTGAATAATAAAATAACTTGTTATTCTACTGGAAAGAAAACAAAACCCCCCAACCTTCTATTAAGATGATTTTATAGCAAGGCAATAATTATAAACAACTACATGAATTAGTTAACCAAACACTGTATTAAACAGCCAACCTGAAATTAATCAAGAATTCAAAAAAAATTTGGAAGATAATCAAGTAAAAAGTGCAATTTAAAAGCTAAGAAATTCATGTCTGAGTTTCAGATGTGCTTGAGGACATGTCTGCTAACTCCTCAGGCCTGCTGGCAGGAGCCCCTGGATGCCTGGTGGAAGCGTGGGGAGCTGTGTCTGCCTTCATGGCTCCCCCACTCAAGGTGCTGAAGAGGAATGGGTTGTTAGCAACGTTTCCGTGCACGTGGCCACAGGAAGGTGCCTACTGTGTTGTGCTTTTGCTGCTAGCTCAGAAAATCATTTTGTGACCCAAGCCTGTGCCAGCTCTCACAGAACATAAATCCACTGTAAAAAGGTGTTACAGCTGCACCTTTGTCACCTGCTGCTAAAACCCGAACCAGAACCACAGAAACATCTGCTAAACACGGGAATGAACAGAGCCAAGGAGCAAAGACCACGGTACATGCTAGGATGTGGCATAACCCATGAGGAGAGCAAGAACTACTTCCCCACCATTTATGCAAGGAAGGATGAAGTGGGTCAAAATGGTGGAACTGGAAAGTGTAGTGGTATGATCTGAGCAAGCAGGACACGTCAGAGACCCTCTGAGCAGAGTTCTTGGCTGCTCCCACTTGTGTGGCCTCATTTCAGTGTTACCCACCAGTTACCTTCTGAAGATCACCTCTGATGTGTTATTCCACTGCTGTTATTCTTTGCTCCCTTCCCTGGTCTCACCTCCACAATTGCTGCAGTTTTCTTTGACCACTGACACCACTGGGGCTGCTTTTAAACCACAAAATGCCTAAACCATTGTGCCTGCAGCCATGAGAAACAAGACTTGATAACTAAGTTTCACCTTTCAGATCTCTCACTCATGTCAGGAGTGAGCAGGGGCGAGGAACAGGAGGCCTCCTCATTTGATTTAGGCATTATGGAGTTTAGGTTCCAACCCTGCAGCATGCCTGGTACCTGACAGAATCCATGTCCTTTAGGGTATCCATGTGGTGACCAGGAGAAAGCACCATGCCTGTGCTCATGGTCACAACACCGAGAACAGAAACAGGCAAACGTTAGATTTAATGATTTAGCCAGTGGACTAAAATATATCTTGATTGAAGAAATATAGATTGTAACTAATCTGATGTTTACCAGACAGTACTGGCTGTGACTCAGTAACCACCTGTGTTAACCCAAAGAGAGAGAGGGTACGTGCAGGAGTATGTGCAAGGAATATGCAATTCATGTCCTAAATGCTGATGGTAGATGATAGTCCTTTTGTAAAGGATGCTAAAAAAGAAACACTGTTTCTTTATTATCAGAAGAATTAAGAATTAGAATTACTAGAAATAAGAATTTAGGATTAGGCAGAGTAATGCTGGACACGAACATGACCACTGCTGGACATGCAGATGGAAGTTCCTACAGCCAGGAGATTTATAAGAGTTCAACTTGCCTCCTCACCAAATTAAAGCAGTGATATCCATTTTGATTAATACACATATCATCTGGCTGTGATCCGAGGGGAATTCAGTTAATTTATGGATTTAGATGTGTTTGCTTCATCTTTTAGACACAAGTACATCTGTTTCTGGTCATGAGAACCTCTATCCTACTTTGTGGCTCAGCCAGGCATACAGAACGTCTCCCACTGGGATCTGGCAGGAGGCATTAGTGGCTGCAAATGCTCTGCAAGGGGCATAGGCTTGAAACAGAAAAGGAGTCAAGGACAAGTGTGCGGGACAGACCTTGGCCTTTCCACCTTTGCCTTCTCTGGATACCAGCAAGGTTCAAGTTAAGCAGCTAACAGGATCTAAAAGCCTGGTAACCATTTCTGCTGAGCCTACCTGGGCTGTGAAAGGCCTTTCTTAGAATGTGAGGGGTTATTTTGGCAAGGCTTTGGAGGCTTTTTCAGAGAAACAAAGCACCGTGAAAGTGTATTGGGAACATTGGTTCTCTGGGGTCTGACCCTCCCTGACTGGCTGTGAGAAAACCTTTGCTTGGAATGCTCAAGAAGGAATTTGGTGTGAAGAACCAGCACAGCCTCCCATTCCCACAGAGGGCTTCCTGCAGTGACAGAATAATGTAGTATCTTTTTTATTGATTTTTGCTACAATTGTGTATTAAACCAGAATTGTGCATGTGAAGTGACAGCCACATGGATGGAGTTGTTGGACAAATGCTTTAGGAGATTTATTGACCTTTGCAATACAGAAGTGTTACTGCAGCATTACTGCTGCAAACTGTAGTGAGATACTGGTGATTCAGAGCAAGTTCCTGTGCCTGAACTACAGATTAAAATATTGTTAGTATATTAGGCCACTAGGAGGACTAAAATACAACTGGAATTCATGCAGACACGGTACAGCTAATATGCACTCACTTTTTGAATGCCCAAAGATGACACAAGCAGAAAATCTGGGTAAAAATATAGAATAAAGCAGCTTCCAGACCCTACTAGTAAACAAATAATTTGAAAAAATATTGCTAAAAATGACCAGGCATTTAATGTCTGTTGGAATACAAAAATAATTTAAAGTGCTGATTTCCTTGATATCCTAAATCATTCAGGATTCAAATATTGTAACAATGCAATAAAAATTTCCTCCATGTCCAGACATTGTTAGGAACCTTGTATGGACAGCAGGAGTGCTGAAGGCTGTAGAGTTCTGCTCATGCAAAACTCTTTGCAGGATCAAGGTGTGAATTTGCTTCTGACATTCTGAAAATTCCTCATCAGAGGAGTGATGTGTTTATGATCAGCCCTTGTAATGCAAGATCCCATCTTGAGTAAGAATACTTGATGAGAATATTAAGTAATAATGATTATTTGCTTAGCACTGCTATGGGGCCTTCAAAGCTCTCAAAGCTGCCTGCTAACAGTACTAGATTAAATTCCAAATGCAGCTGGAAGGTATTATTTATATTATTTATTTAAAAATGGGGGAATTTAATAGCAGGAGAGGTTTAGCAATTTGAACACTCAACCAGAACACCTATCTCCACAGTCCTGCACTCTTGTCTGCTAAGCTTCTTGTTACTATTTGAATATTTTTTATTTGCAGGTAAAAAAAAGTCTCCTTGGAAAGACAGAGGCCTGTATTGTTCTTACTAGGGATCATCTGAAATGCTGTTCAACATACAGGACCTGGCATTCTATCCAGTGAATGTGGTAGTTAATCAAATGTTTTGCACTGACTTTAGTAGACTTTGGATCAGACTCTTAATGCATTAGAGAGATAAATTATTTAACTTACTGAGTTCCCCTAGAAACAAAATATTGAGCTGCAAACAAAGCTAACAAACACCAAATGGGATGCCATCTGCTGCAATGAACAGAACATGACCAGTTCCCCCCATGCTTGAGATTTCTCCAAAACACAATTTGAAATACGTTTATTAAACTCCCAACTGTCTCAAAAATTGGCTTAGCACAGGTTAGCAAATGCAAATGCCACCAGCAACAGCAAGGCAGGCCATGATATATCAATTGGAGTTGTCAATGATTTCATTTCTACTGCACTGCCCTGTATAAAGCTCAGGGAGGTTGTTCTGTCCAGAGCCTATGGAGATGTTTCTGTCCATGCCCTGTGTCCTAGAGCCTATGGACACTGAGTGGTGTCTGCCCCTCAGGAAATACGAATAGTACTTATCTATATGATTCATTCATAAATCTGGATTCTTCTCTCCTTTGCCATCCAGAATGCCTGCTTTATAACCTACTGGAGAAACAGGATGTGGAGGCAAAAGTTCCATCTCCCACAGATGTCTCCCCCAGGAATAGCACGAGATATCTGAATTCCCGAGTCCAGAGCATTCCCTGCTTTGTATCGAAGTTTTTGGCTGTGGAGGAGAGAGTGTGGGTTCCCAAACACTTTCACAGGAACAGAAGGACAGCGCTGAGCTAAATGCAGTGCATGTGACGCTGGTGAGTGACATCAACGTTAGCCCCCTTTCCACTTCCAAAACATTCTAATTCAACAACCAAGTGGTTTTTATGTAATGTCAGGGAGAAACACCACAGTGTTTGCCTTGTAGAACAAGGCAAGGAGATAAATGTCTTCACATCTGAATTTTCTACATAGCCAGACAGTTCATCTTCCAGGATCACCCCTGCAAGTGATGAAACTTGATGAGCAAAGAGAACCTCCCAAGACTAATCAGTCTTTAGCAGTTCACCAGGAAGGCTACAGCTCTCACATTGCAGCTTCTAGGTGATGACTGCTGCCCTTGGTTTGCTCTGCTGCCTCTGTTTTCATCACTGTGCTGCTAATGATGTCATAACACAGATTCCATGTTTTTATAATGGATTTTATTTATAGAAATGCTGTATCATAAATGTTGAACTCTCTGTACCCTGGCCTGTTATAGTGGTTCTGAGAAACATCAAAAGATAGGATAATGATGTTCCTATAATAGTAATAATAAAAATATTCTGTAAAATGATACAGATGAAAGTTTTAACATTTTCCAGTTGCTCATACACTAATGGTTTGGAAATGCTATAAAGAAATGAGTTTAAAAATGTGAAGAATCTCATTATTATATGATCCTAATGAGAACATAGTAGGACCAGATTAAAAATACACAGTATTTGGCCTTCCTTTTAACTCAGGGAAAATGTCTGCTGATGTTCCATGTCATTGCTCACACAGCCAATGCACAGAAGCAGGATGCTACAGATCAAAATTCTGCCAGTTAGAGGGAGAATATCTAAACAAATTTTCAAGCACCTTTACAAACTCCATGGTTTTCACAGGATCCAAATACATGAATCTGTCACAGACATCAGCAAAAGCTGTAGATTTCTAGCACCTTTGAAAACTGGGCAGCTGAAGTGTCTAAATACGAATTTAGGCACAGCCATTAGGAAACGAAGCTTGAAAAAAACTGGCCTATATTTTTACTGACTAGGGGTCACAAACAAGACTCTCCACTTAGGCTATGCAAGGCAAAATTATTCTTGCAAGAGATATCAGGAAACATGTGCTGGCTGCTTTGCTACTTCTGCTTCTCAGTTTCAGGCATTGTCTGAAAAGCTCCTACATTTCAAGTCTGCTTCTCATCTTGTACTGTGTTGCCAACAAGTTTCCCAATCTGGTAACTTTTCTGTGGGTACAATCTCTTGGTGAAGTTTAGACACTCCTCTTTGCTGTAAGAAGTATCAGAGGTTATTACTGCATAGTTAACATTTTAATATTATAGTGCTCAGCAACATATCATATTCATATTTAATTTTTTCATTTCCACCCACTTCTGCTTTACTCTTCATCCACCCAAACCCATCCGAGGCCTTGTTTTGCAGTTTGCTTTACAGAGCATTCAAAACCCCACAGGATATGTACATATGTAATAGGGATGTCAGACAAACCACTTTAAAATGTTTGACTGACAATTATTCTGATAATTCTTCAAGTAATTACCTGGGGTTTGATTTGCTAAGAAGAATACTAGAGTACCTAAGGGAAGTTCTTAAGGCTACAACTTTTTAAAGTAGGTAAAATTTCCAGTGACCTCCATTAATGATCAGACAAAGAGTGGAGAAACTGAGAGAAGGTGGAACTAATGGGAGCAAAGCTGTCAGGATGAGTCTCAGTCACTGATGGATTGATGGGCAGCTCAGGCTGGGAGGACTCTGACAGGTGCTGTGCAAACTTGTATCACTCTTCTTAGCCTTTGTGAAAGATAAATCAGACATTTAAATTACCTACCCTGTGTCACTTATTGCTAGTAAGTCTGCTAAACACCATGTTTGTTCCTCTTATCAAATACAAATATTGCTTTCCACTAAATTCATATGGATGCTGAACAAGCCTGAAATTCATGTACTGGGGCCTAAAAATACAGTAAGAAATACAAATATTTCACTTTAGGACTTCCTGTAAAGTAGAATGCTTGAATTTGAAAAATGTATTCATTGATATTTTTCTAAGGATTTAGACAATTTTTGTGTCATACTACACCAAATCTAGTATAAATTCTCAATTAAATAAAAGGTGAATCACTTTTTGGAAATGAAAACAGCTAGCGGAACACACTATAAACACTAAAAAATTATTTCAATATGTTTTTTGCCAATATTTGACATAAAATTTGCCTTCTTTTCAAACATGATGTTGACATAAAATTTGCCTTCTTTTCAAAGACCACATTGATTAAGTTATTATTTTTCTGTGCCTAGGAAAATAAAAAGCATCATATTAAACCCCAAATAATTTGCTAACATATTCTCAATGTATTGCCACAACTCCTGCCACCATCAGCTGTGTAACTTTCTTTTCATGCATTCTGCTTGGTATGGAACTCTCACACTAAAAGATCAGTCATTTCCTACCCTTCCCTGCATGATGTTTGAGTGCTTTATGCAAAACATATCGTTGTTATAGATGGGAAAGGCAAGTTTCAGCTGGAAAAACAATTCACAAAAATATTACAGCATTATTCATCTCATTTAACTCTGCTAATCAGATGCTCCTCTTGGAGTCAAAATATTTTCCAGCTTCAGAAAACAAACAGCTCACTGAATAGGTCTCTGCCCTACTGCTCTTTTCTTGATTGAGTCAATCCAATGTTTATTGTATCCAATCTATTTTTCAGCCTTTTCTTTTATTACTAGTATCATTTCTACCATTACAACAATTACACCATCTCACAAACTTACTAATATTTATCATGTTTTTCTGTTAATGTGCCCTGAATTCTATTTTGGCCTACAGTATTATTATACTCCAATTCAACATCAAGAGAAATGAAACCTGCAGCTTTATTTCCAAGGACAGAGGACTGAAGAATGCCTGGTTACAATGGCAGAAACGTGAGTGCACTTGGGGCCATGCTGCAAATCACAGTGGCTCCATCTGTCAGACCTCTGAAACAAACAGCCAAGAACATTCTCCACTCAGGGAAATCACTGGCAAATGATACTTTTATTTCATACATACTTTTAGTTCCCACTAGACTAAAGGATCTACCTACTTATGCCTAAGAGCCCCTGTGCCTATTAGATCCCTGTGTAATCTCAAGTTATAAAGGCAAATAGACATTACATAGTGCTAATGCATCTGGGAGGCACAGTGCTGTGGAGACAGCAGTGGACCAGCTGGGTGGGCTGCGATCCAATGCAGTGGGTCTTACCAACACTCTGCTTATTTCAGCTCCTCAGCCCTGCTGAGGAATGACCTGGAGTAACCAGGCCACGAGGAGCTGTGCTAACACTGTGCCCAAGCAGGCTGACTGTCAATCAGCTCTGCACAGCTCTGGGTTGCTCTGGGCATTCCTACAGCAGTTCTGGCTGTCCCTCCGGGGACTCCAGAAGATGAACTGCAGGGTTTGCGACATCTGGGCCACTGTGTAATGTGGTTATGCAGCTCCTACACGCTGAAAAGACAAGGTTCTCTGTGTAATTTGAAATTACTTGCTGAGATGGTGGGATATGGGGTTTCTGCTCCAGTGAGCACGTTTTCCCACTGAGAAAGGGCAAAGTTCTTCCCTCCTTACAGTGCCAAAGAGGTTACACTCAGTGAGCATGATGCTCCAGCTGTGGCCACAGGACATCTTGGTGTGTTGCCTTGAATCAGACAAGCTCACACATCTGCACCTGGCACTCGACAAACCACACAGGCACAGTCCCCTCGGTGCTGAGAGTTACTGGGGCGTTCAGTGCTCTGTGACGCTGTGCCACAGGCACTCAAACTGCACCTCCGTGCCAGGGATGCTTTAAGGCCTCAACTTTCCTGCCATAGCTGCAGCTCTTCACTTCCTCCGCACCTTCTCTCAGACTCACATCCAAACTATTCTCCTGCTAGCCTTGCACACCATGTGTTTTAAAATGCCACACAGCTTGCTGTACTATGCCAAAGACTTTCTGTCCCTCCGTGATACCCAGATACTCTTTTAAAACTGTGTGCTAAAAGACACTTGAGTTAAAATGTCGCCACCTACCCGTCCCCATAAATACACCAACCAAACATAAACCAGAGCTTTTATACCAGCTGGAGGGCCAGTCAGAATGGGATTTGGTGGCACAGTACTAAAACTACTGAGGTCATTAGTGCTAGAAGCAGAACTATATCAGCAGATAGCAGCTTCCAGGGCTTTTTTTTAGGGTATGTTTTTCCTAAAAATGTCCCTTGCATGCCATTAAAAAAGTTATTTTCTCTCATGATCACTGCATTCCAAATGTTGTTTTGTCTTGCCAAAGTCTTTTAAAAACTTAAAAAAGTTATGGAGAATGTTATCATCCTCCTTCCTGAGCCACTCTCCATTGCATCAATTTTTACTAAAACTCTCAGCAGCATAAGAAGCCTCAGTGTTTCACCTAGAAGGCACAGGGAGAGGAATGAGTCTCTGTATAACTGCAGCTTTTTACTGCTGCCAAGCTAGTTCCTCAGGCTGGCTGTAAGAATGTTCTTCCACACCACACAACATTTCTCTTAAGTGATATGTGTCAAGTGAGACCTTGGTCCCAGAAGATTGCCCAGCTAGTCTTCAAATTGTTTGTTTTTCTGTCTCTTCACTTTACTTTTTTGAGGCAACTCTGATGGCAAGGTATTAGAAACAGAAGACCTCTTGAATAAAGGCTTGGAAGCAGATCTTGAAATGTGAACTTGCCCTATTGAGAAGAACAAACCCTGCAGATATGTATGATTTGTTGATGTCTGCAGATATCCTATCTTATTTCTAATTTCACGTTTCCCCACATGAGTTGAATCAGACTTGCGACTAGAAAAAATATTTTTAATTCTGTATTATTCCCATGGGTGGTATGGTCAAATCTGTTTTCATATCAGACCATGCTCCTATGGTTTTTTGTCACTTATGTTGTCAGATATTCCTGTGTAATTCCCCTGACAATAGATCTGACATCAAGTTGGGTAATTACTCATACAGTCCTTGCTTTGATGGAACAAGTATTGAATCAAACCCCTTTGATTACATAGAAAGGATGTCTTGCAACCCCAACTTGTCAGTGGGTAAATTCTCTCGAGGCAATTTTGACAAATGAAAACATGTGTAGCTCAAAGGCCTTGTTCAGAGGTCAACAGGGGCCAACACGAAAGCATAAATACAGTAAAAGTAATTTTCAGTTTTTGTGATGGGGAAGATCAAAGGATATCTGCTCCTGACTGAATGACAATGTTTCTAGGCTAGCATCACCAAATGTTTACACTAATGGATCACCTCCCTTAACACATGCAATGATTTGATATCCTAATTCTTTACTTGAAAGAAAAACAATGATCTTAAAACACAAAAAATGGGTGAATGAGACTGCAGACTTATTGCCCATCTACAAATTGTACAGTGGTAGTTTCTCCCTTAACATCTTAGGTTCATCAGGGCTAGGAAAGCAAATAAAACTGATTCCCTCCTCACCTCACCATCTCCCTCTCTCTTAAGCCTGGCAAGAAAAATAGCAAACAGGAGGTGAGGTTTCTGTGCTTGATATGCAGTAAAACTGTGTACAATTCCTGTGTACAATTAGTACACAGAAACCTACTATCAACTAATTCCTGGATTTGATCCAGCCCTTTAGATGTTTTCTCTTATTGACAAGGGACCTCTTCTACCTTCCATTTCTAGTGCAATAATTTGTAATAGTTGTTTCAAACTCTATATCTGCAGTAACACACACATTTTACAAAACAAGCTAAGACTGAGGTCGTCAGGAGCATTTGCTGTTCTGGCTGTAACACCAGACAGGTATTGCTGTCACCAATTTACAGCCAATGGAGACCAAGCAACCAGCCAAATATCACCCAGTGCTGCCACAACTGCAGGCACTTTTGTTATTATGGAAGTAAAAGGAAGGTAATT
>JAOXXN010000102.1:31897860-31969194 GCA_026770055.1 Myrmophylax atrothorax
TTCCCCCAGGTAATGGGCTGATGCAATTAACAAGGGAAGTCTGCCAGAAATGTCTGATTTCTCATGTATCCCTTCACAACTAAGGGAAAACAAAAGGAATCAGAAACTTCTGATGGGTACCAATCCCTTCCATAAACGATCTTTTCTTTAAAGTGCTCAAGTCATGCCTTGAAATACAAGCAAGCCTTGATGGTAACTCAAATTGAGTGATACATAAGGCAAAAGAGAGCAAAAAGGGCTGTATTACAGAATAGAAGTATGTGATGGTTGGCTAAGGACAGAGAAGTAAACACATTTTTCATAATGCTTTGGGACCATAAGGATGATTAAGAAATAAAATCTTTGACCAACTCTGTTACTTCTCCAAGGAAACAAAGACAAGAAAAAGTCTTGTGATAGTTCTCATTTGATCATAAAATATGCTAATAAACAATGGGTCTGGGGAAGGGAGATTTACCTTGTTTTCTGAGTTCTTATAAGAAAAAAAATCACTGAGCTTTTAAATTCTAAACAGTAAATTAAGTGATGAAATGCAAAGTAATTCTTTCATTGGAAAAATGTGGTAGCAATCATGACGTGGGCAAAGTGCTCAAGCAGTTACTGCTGCAAGAAAGAGGAACAGCAGTTTAGTGCAGGGCTCACTGAAGTTTCACTGATGAGGTGCCTCCCATGGGCTGAGTGCAGTGGACTCTGGATCAGGTGCTGCATATTGTTTATTAAATCAGAGAAGTTAGTGTTCAAACAAAATTAAGTCATTGGGTACACATAAAAAGTCATGTTTCTTGTTTTGAAAATCCTACATGAGGAAAACATACCACAGTTGTTATTTAAAGTGAGTTTTACGTTCATGATTCAATGCATCTTATTCCTTTCTATGAAATTGTGATTTGTTTTGCTTGTCCAAAATTCTGCAGTGTACAAAAAGGTGACTTCATTTCAGAATATGTTTCCTAGGTCAAAAAAAAGGTAACTTAAAATTGATCTTAGTGCCAAGAGAATTTAACCAGCATGCTGTTTAAGACCTGGAAGATAAGAAACTATTTCTCCTGTCAATGTGCAAAACCCCTTTTTGATTCCTCAAACTGTCCCTTCAGTGTCCCTTTATCACAGTAATTGCCCATTGGTTGTTTCTCTTCTAAAACTCCTGTGCAGTACTTTTTTGCTGATAAAACTTGCTGTGTATAAATTTTGGAGGTAATGCTGGTGAATATGTTGGTTGAGAAGAAGACAAATCAAATGACAAGTCTGGGTTAACAGAGTTCCTGCCAAACTGCCTCATTAGAGCCCCCAGTCTGAGCCAGTACTGTCCTACTGCTGGACAGCCCAACTTAATTGGGTTGAGGGACTGACACAGCACACTTGCTATGCTGACAAGCAGTGTGAGCTCATTCTGCCTACCATGACACTGTTTTGACATACATATTTTGGTTTGTTGGTTTGTTTGTTTGTTCTTTTTGAATAGCTTCACAAACACCACTTGGAAATTCATTTCAAAGCACGTAGCATTTCTTTTTTCAAATGGCAAATATTCTGCATGAAAGCCGCATTATTCCCCTCTCAAAATTATTTGGCTTTTTAAAAGTTTTTTTGGCCATAAGTGCCTTTGTTTCTGGTGCTCCCACTTTTTTTGTGGGTGTTGTTTCAGGTCACACAGCTCTAATTTAAACAGACTATGGATCTTTTTGGATTGGACAAACCTCAACAAAAAACATTTGCTGTGCTGGTTCAAACAAGGAGTTCAGTACAACCTGCTTTGCATGGTTACTGCCTCTCATTTGTCATTCAGGAAAGTTTAATATAATGAGGAAATCTCTAGTGCTTTACTGAGCTTTCACTGTTCACTAAGAGGCAATCCTGTGTTGAGATCTGTTTCTGATCCTTAAAAAGTCAACTCAAGAGCTCCCCAACATAATGCATGAAAAATGCCAGTGCTGAGTTACACCTGTTGCCTTTTAGTTTATTGATGGAGTTTTACAAGGATCCCAAGGCCAGTTCAGTGGGCTTTGTTTAAGGTTTTGAGCACATCGCAGAGATGTCATATACAAGGAATGCATGGAAAAAAATAACTAAAAGTAGATGCCACTCTGAGCCACTTTTCTATAGTGGAATCAAATCTAATTGATCTGTTAATAGTAAGAGACCTTGGCCTTCTGAAGGCAGAACTGATTTTTATGTATTTTTTTATACACACACACACACACACATACATACATAATTCATCTTATGTGCATAATTAAGCTATGAATCTCTGGAGGTTCCAGAAGAGGACCTAAGTGGATGCTCAATTTATTTTCCTTCATGTATCCTTTCTAATGTGCTTCTGCTGCCTTTCTCCCTTTTTCTTCCCAACTATGAAGCCAGATTATTTAAAATTGTTCTTTCTAACATGACTCAAATATATTAAAATTGAATCATATTCTAGATACTCATGAAATTTGGTTGATTGGGAAATAAGGCACACACATCTCAGGATTTTCCTTTTGAAGTTTGTGAGTCGATTCAATATTCAGTTAAGCGAGACTTTCATGCCAACAGAGTTGGAACAAGCAGAGGTACTGACAGTTTGTTCTTCATATTCCTTCTGCACATTTGGCCCAGCCTCCTGAAAGCTGTAAGACTCTAACTTTGGTTAGAGTTAAGCACCTCTGAAATTACAAGGCACAGTCATTTTCTGAAAGTGAAAACTGGTCTGTGGGAAGAGATAAAAGCTCTTTCTCATTTCTGCACTACACCAGGGTGTTACAAACCAGCAGCTCATTCATTATTTTCTGCTACCACCTTTGTTTATACTGTAACATACCCAAAATGTGCTGAGTGCTACACACAGAAACAAAAGAAATTCTGCCTAAACAGAAATGCTGAGGAAAGAGACTGAACAGGGAGGTGAAATGATTACAGTGGATTGTGATTGGGTGCCTCTGTTTTCCAAAAAAATTGGCTTGTTAGATCAAAGGAGAGAGGGAAATAAGTGAGAGGATGAGAGGAGAAGGCATGAGAAAAGAGGAGGAAAAGAACAGGCTGAGAAGTTGTTTTTCAGGCTTGCTGAGACTGTGCCATGTCAGGTGCAATACTTTTAGAGACAGAAAAGCAAGTGGATTCACATGAAGTAAGAGGAGAAGACAAATTTGTTTCAGTTTAGCATCAAGATCCACCAATCAGATTAGGATTGATCTTCTTGAAAAAATAATGTTTAAAACCCTCAAATCAGGAATTCCAGAGCTAATACCAAGAGTTATTTCAAAAGAGATCAGAAGACAGGTGACTTCCATAGCATAATTTCCTTTGAATTTTCAGAAAGAATTCTTTAGAGGTTTAAGTTATTTACTACATATTGTGCTATACAAACTACCTAATTACATGTGAAGGAGCACCTTAAAAGCTAAATTCTGTGTTTTCTTGCTAGCTTTAAATTTCAACTCCTCACTAACAGTACAGTGCTAGTGCCAGCCTGTCTCTACTTGTCAATTTTGGAAGTCTAATTCTTTGACAGGTGAGCAACCAAATGTAACATTCTGTTCTAAAAATATTTAGATCTTTACTCTTCTCTAGGTCATGTTGTTTTTTTCGAGTCTGCCTGGCCTCAGTAATCAATCAACACTCTGAAGAAAAACCAAAAGGCAAGTAAAAATAATAATGAACAAAATGAGAAGTAATATAAAAATTACAGTAACTCACACTTGGGTTTTCCTTGCCCTTGCTGACTTTACTGGAAGATCCACTCAGCTGCTCAATTAAACTGTAATGTGTTAATTGTTCAGGTCCATCCTCTCCAAAATGGCCATAGAGACTGTGTTGGTATAAATCCAAAATGGACATTGGGTTCCCCAGAAATGACTTTCTCTGATTTTGTTTCTCCTGCTCAGCTGTAAGAGACGTAACAAATAACATCATTATGGCAGTCTACACAGATTGTAATGTAATTTGACATATTTTAAATGTATTTCAAATGTTTTAGGATATGTGGAATTCAAAGCAATAAAAACATTAAAAATACTGGGTCCCAACTCTCCAATTAATGCATCTACAGCAGACTGTTCATACTCAGTATTACAGGTGCAGAAGATGGTATGAGAGAGCCAGCATTATTTTCCTTTGTTTTTAGATGATAGACAGGATGGTTAATTTGGGGAATCTTCCTACTTATTTATTTGCAGTAAGTTTTCATTCTTGTCTCTTAATAGCCTTACATGGCAGATGGGCTACGTTTGATGATTCTTTCCTTTTCACTATGTTTTTAGTTAATGAATACAGAAGCATAAAAAATATACTATCAAGGTAAGTAAGAAGTGCTACCCATTTGTTGTAGATCTTGCTGTAGCACCAGAACATTAGGAATAAAACTTCAGTTTCTGAAGTCCAAGGCTAAAAACTCATTCAGAAGATCAAAACAAAACCAAATGAATTTTCTGCAGCTTCATGAAAATGCACAGGAGACAGATGCTTACACAGTCATTAATTATCTTTCCTCACTCTTTTTGTTTCACAAACTTCACCTCTGCCTTATAACCCACAGCATTAGGAAACCCTCTGCCTCCAATGCCTCCAACAGAATCATATCAGGATAAAACATAATTAATGAAGTTGAAATCAAAACATTTTCATGCTTGAAAGAGAAGAATCTGGAATATTTGGCATATTCCCTGCTACTCTACTAACCTTCTCTGTAACACTGGGCAATGCACTGGGAATCTTATCCAAAGCCCACTAAATCAATGAAGGCCTTCTCATTGACTCTTAATAGCCTTTGCATTGGGCACTCAGTCTTTCTGTTCCCTGTTCATAAATGGAAAATGAAAATCACTCCAACATTAGAACTGTGCAACCAGTGAGTCTGGGGACTCAGCTAATAAATGTAGTTATCTATTCATAAAAAAATATTCTCTGGGAATTGGTTTGCTGGAGCCCCTGCCTCGCCTCATGTGGATGTTTTGAGGTTATATCACTTGTGTGCATAAAGGCACCAAGCTCTTTGAACACAGAATGGGATAAAGTATGGTTATTAATATCACGTGAGAACTGATTTATAGAGTGCAAAACAGAAATCCTGACCATGAGGAATGACCATAGCAGAAATACTCTTGCAATAATATGTTATAATCTTCTTTTCTATTGTCTGAACAGCAATTACATATTTTAGTTCTGTTACTAGCCCAAAAGTTAGGCATATACACAAAATTAATGTTTTTCTATATAAAATGGTAACCTCAAGTCATCTTTAGGTATTAATAAATTTGGAATCTGATGCCATGTAATGCAATTGGTAATACATGATAAAATCCTTTTTTTTTTCAAATTGTGATCTTACAGAAAAAAAATTGCTTATCTAACTCCTTAAAGCCCCACATCTTTCTTCTATTAGAACATGATTCATAAAAAGCAAAATCCATAAAAAGAAGTGTTTATGAGCTGAGTTAAATGACTTGCAGTATTTCATACAGATTAAACCCACACAGTTACAGAAGTAATGTAAATAAGCAGTCCTAGTTTCCTTTCTGCTCTCTCTTTTTCAAGCAATCCCAATAAATGGATTAGCTCTAAAATGCCAAGTGCTTAAGCCCAACTCCCAGCAGACACTGAAGGGCACAGTGGGTCTGTCCAGCCATCCATGGCACTTTAATGCCACTGTCCCCGCAGTCTCTGCCGTGGGGTAATCTCTGCCAGGTCGGGCTCATGGCTGGGCAGGGGGCAGCACAAATCCTGGGGATCCCTCAAGCACTTCTTTAGCTCTCAGGGCCTCCCTGGTGCAGAGACCTTGCACTGGCCTTTGCACTCACCAGAATTTCTCTCCTCCAGGGAAGCTGCACCAGCAAGGACAGGAGCCACCCTCTCCTCCCCTCCCTGAGGGCACACAACTGCATGGAAAGGTGGCTTGTAGCCTGAGTTATTAAACATACACAAAACTAGCATCTCAAGAACTTCTCTTAATGTATTTTTATCTAGTGGAATTCAGTAAATTCCAAATGGCCATCACTTCTCACAAAAAGCTTTGGTACATGAACACAGCAATATATACAAGGAGAGAGACTTCCCTGTGGCACCGTAACCAATATTACTTTGATGCAGAGGTTGCAAAACTGCAGCCTTTGATCACTGCATTATTTCAACTGGCTGTATAATTAAAAAGAAAAAAAAAAGGAGCTATCTTTATAGACACCTTTCAATTTTGTAATAATGTAATTCTTTTTATTTACACTGTAGAGATTCATGCATAAAATCCCACAAGTTAAGCCCCTGCTATCCAGAACTGTGGAAGACAGGGAAAACCAGATATACACATAGTAAAACCCAAAAACTAATAAAAAGTGAATGGAAAATTAGACTGAAAAAAGAGTTGGTGCTAGAAAGTGAAGACTGGACAGAAAGTTCAAAGAAGGAAACTATCTGCTGCTGAGTCAGAGCAGAGATGAGGGATATACATTTTTATGTACAAATTTTCAATTACCTTGTTTGTTGTTCTTTGTTAATTCCAGAAAAGTCTCCTCTGCAGTTCTAAAATAACTTGTTTCATACTCTGGCTCTGGCTCAGTGTCAGTGCTGCTCGCAGAGTAGGTACACACCCTCAGAGCTTTGTCCTGCACAAATAAGGACATCACAGTAATCACATGATGCATATATATCAAAATAATGCTCAAGACAATATTAGGAGTAGAACATTTTATACTCATTGTGCAGTATAAATGGATAGTTTAACTGGAAAAAGTCTGTGTTACCAGTTTAACCAAACACTTCTCCTTCAAGTAAGTAATCATCAGTCTGACATTGGGGAAATAACACATTCTTGTCCTGCTAAGTGCCCTGAGTCAATCTGGCAGAAACAGTCCAGATTCCATCTTTATTTTTTTTTTCCCACTGCAACATTTTTTTTCAAATCTAACAACATGTTCAGATACTTTTATCTACCAAGTTAAATTTTAGAAGTTCTCAAGTATGTTTAATACAGTCTATTTGTAACATGCAAAATTAACACTACACAAACTGTTTACTGCAAGCAATTCTAGAGACAATTACAATGGCCAGTAGACAATACTCCTGTTTTCTATAGCACTAAATCCTAATTTTTTCCTAAATTCATGTCCCTTGTCCTGGCGTTTACATTATAGTGTTAGAGAGCCCTTAATTCCCGTCTGATTTCTATGCAATTTCTTTTCAGGAAGCAATACTAAAGATTTTCTTTTGGGAGTAAAGGTGACATCTCTGGACAGCTTCTAACCATGGAAGGTCTGAAGGCTTAAACCTTTCAGGAGCAGTAGCTCAATGCAACAAACCCCACAAAATGGGCAGGGGGAAGCTAAGCCTGACACTGCTCAGTTAATGGCATCCACAAACACCACATAGTATCCCAACTCCAAGTGTTTATCAGTGGCTCAGAAGAGATTTTAATTCTGTTTTTCAAAGAGTGATATTAACTTCCCCATCTTGTCATCCATGCTGCAGTTTGTAACTGATGCACAAGAACATCCATTTATTAGGAATCACATACTTGTAGAGAGGGAATCAGACCTGCATGCAAGTCAGCTGGAGTCCCAAAGCCATTTAGACACATCCACATGCCAGGAACACCCACACTGACCTTCTGATTCTTAGCAAGACTAATAAGCAGTAGCACATCTGTGGTTTTAAGATGTTTTGGGAAGTGGCCAGTTATGATTGTCACAGGGGGAAGACCACACTCATGTGGTTGTTGCATGTAAGCCAACACTATTCCACTGCAGAGGAGTCACCATCAGTTTTTCAATGACATATATAAGACAAGTAATTCTACCCCTGTTTCTATTCTAAATATCCAGAGCATGGGCCACATAAAAATGTGAGATACCCCAGCTGGTAAATACATGGATAAAGTAACATGCAAGAAAGCCACATAAAAAAATGTTTTAGCTGCTTATCAGCCAGCAGTCTGCCAGGTTCCCTGCTTAACACCCACCTTCTTCAGGTGGTTTGTCTCTTTGCTACCCTGCTGACTCTGTACTTCTCACAGGATTTGACAGTCTGGCATTGCTGAATATGAAAAACTTGGCATAAGCAAGAGTAGCTTTTACACAGGTGTATGTATTTGCATGTTTGGTCTTTTCTGCAGTTCTCATGAAAAGATTGACGAGCAGACAGGATTAACCAAAACCCCACAGAAACATTTAAGAGGAATATTTTCCCATTCACAATTCTTTCATAGCACATCTGCTCAAGCCCTCACATTACACAGCCACACAGACAAGGAAACCTGGGCCAGGGGAAAAAAAGACTCTGAATCTTATGATAAGCAGCAAACAAGATTAACTTTTCTAGAAGAGACAAACAGGGTAAAAGGTCTCCATTTCCTTGTCTAAAAATGCCCATGAGGATTTTAATTAAAACATGTTTGAAAGCCATGAGGACAAAGTACTGTATTTTTATTATTATTAATAGGTTCTGTATTATTATTTATAATAATAAAATAATGAGATGGCAAATGAAGGGTAAGAAAGTGAGCTGGTAGATTGTTAGTTACTATTTCCACCAAGTTAAAAACATTGGCCATGTGTGATACCTATGCATGGGACACAATATCTATCTCATTTAACAGGTGCCACTTCTTAACTTATACCTTTGCTTTAGGAGTTTTCTTGGTGGTCCACTCTGGAAGAACTTTTCTATCTTCTGCAGTCTCTTCGGTGTGCTCTAACGAGGCAGAGGTTACAGAACTTGGTCCTCGGTCACTTTGCTTTGCAAGGTTAATTATTCCTGAGTTAAGGGAGACATTATTTAAATTGCAGGTCTCATCATCATCTTCATGATAGTGTTTCAATTGTAATTCAGTAAAAACTGGGGGCAAGTTATGATACCTTCATTATGTCAAATAATATCCTACTACTCAAAGGAAAAACTTACTAACTTACTGGAATAATTCTAACTACAGTGGCAGAATTTTATCCAAAGCCATTTCCAGTTAAGAGAAAAGGCAGGCATGAATTTAAATGCCTCCATTAGTTTTAAAATACATATACTTAAAAAAAAATACAAAAAAACCAACAATCAATAACTACTTTTAGTCATTGTAGATCTGCTTTGCTATTTTATGTTCTCAGAGAAGAATCTTTTAACATAAATATAATTAGAAGTACCTTTCTAGCAGAAAGCCAGCTTTTTTATTTGCTATACTTGCACTATGCAAAATCAGAACATCAAAGAAGATATATGTTGCATATGAAATAAAGTGATAATTGTAATTTGGATGAGAAACTGAGGGAGAGAAGAATCAAATGAAAATATTCTAGTAAAGAATGAGTTGACCCCACCATGTGATGTATACTACTTTTTTTTAACATCTCTTTATGACAATTTAATTAAGATACAAACCTTACAAGGTTGGTGCAGTGAATATTAGCATTAAGATCAGAACAATCTTACTGCTACTGACTTCTTATGAAGCAATTCAATGCTTACAGCTTCTGTTCAATTTGTTATAATGACAGTGTTTAATCATGGGCTCTACTCTATAGCACACTGCTGAATTGAGGTCACACATGTGGCTATTCAAGCATGTAGCATATAATCTATAACCAGGATTTCTTCTCTGAATCCTTCTTAGCTGTACCATTAATTACCAGTACATTCATTTTAAAAATACTAAGTATTAAAACATCTTTTATTTAGCTTTGATTTGAAACAAACAGGGGAGTCTGCAATGAAGCACACAGTGTGTTTGCAGTCTATTATACCATTGCAATACTGCAGTGGGAATATTGCTAAATCAACTAAGCTCTAAGATGTTTAATTAGAATCCTTCTGTTATGCATCCTATGAACATATAGGAGAGGCTTCTTTCCTCCCAGGCTCAATATATGTCAGCTCATTAGCAGAACATGTATTTGATGGTCTTAAACTAAGCTCAAACTTGATATTTAACCTTACATGCTAATTACACAGAATCTCTCTTTAGACAGAGTGATACAGATTTATGCAAATTAAACTCATGACTTTTATAGGAGCAATAAATGGGCTGAAAAAGTGTTAACCACCATAACCCCAATAAATATGTGACAATGCATTTGGTCAAGGTAAAACAATACTCTTCTCCATTAAACTAATTATTCTACTCTGTTTTGTACTGTATCTGTCATGCTATGAAAATTTCCCTGTTATAAGTGCTAAATGATTTCTATGTTATTAGCATATGTATTAATAACTCAAAACCCCTCAAAAACTTACACAAATAGTGAATATGTGCTTATAAAAGAATGCACAGAGTTCAATGGAACTACTTATTAATATAAAGTTATTTGCTGGAGCTTTGATGGATTGCTAGTCCTTTTATTCCTTTGTCAGCTTTTATTTTATAGCTTAAGCACACACTTAGCTCGTAAGTGAAAGTAAGGTGTTTTATGTTTGTATATAGAAACGTATTTGTATGATGTAGTAAAATAATGAGAGTCTTGTTTGAGGTCAAGGCCATATATTCACTGGGACAGAATTTATGCATTGAGGCCAAATGAGTCTTTCATTCCAATCTGCTATCAGGAGCAAGTCTTTATGAATATATCTCCTCTGTGTCACGACACGGCGACGCTTTGTACTTTGCCACAAAGTCTGATCCTGAATGTTGCTGAACATCTGCATTCTTATTCAAGTCAAATTCCAAGGCTGGCATGTTTTTTCTTCAAGTACTGTTTCTTGAGAAAAGGATTTAAGTACTCAACTCATTTTTCTTCCTCAGATAAGCACTATGTGTAACAAAATTTCCATATGGCTCAGGTCACAAACTTGTTAACCTTACGCATTCATAAAAAGAGTATGTTCTGCTCTGCATTTAACATTTCTGTTATCAATTGCCATTATTATAAGATTTCTGCTAATCAAAACAGACGTCAGGCCAGAAATAATGTGATTTTTGGTGTAATTGACATTTTACCTGAGGAAGCTGGTTGAGGGAGGCGACTTTGAAAAGGTCGTATCCCTTTGGCAGTCATGGCCGGATCGGATGTCGAGTGACTAATTATGCTTTCCACAGACTCCTGGCTCTCAGCTGTTGAAGGCACTTCTCGCTCAAGAGTTTTGGCTTTTACTGAAGGAGCTGAAGGAGGAACTTGCTCAGATGCTGCAAGGGCTTCTGTTTCCAAGGTTGATTCCGGCTTAGAGATGTGCCGCCCCGTGGATCGGTTCCCCGAGTCAGGGAGCGGGAAGGTTCCGATCCCACTGTCCAGTGTCCTCATCTGGCAGCAAGACTCTAAGACACAGGAGAAGAGTGTGATGGCAGAGAGCTAAAGGTGTTGCTGGTATTTACAGACAGTGAGAAAAGGGGCCTTCTAAAGGGAAGGTTTCAAGGAAAGGAAAAAAATTTGCATTTTATGAGTATGCTGTTACCTGTCACTTGTATGCTTTTGAAACTATGTCTGTCTAACTGAACACAATGGGATGCCATGTTGAAGTGCAATGAAAGCAACCAGCAGGTGCCAAAGCATTGGCATGGGCTTGCTTCAGGTAATGGTGTGATAATGAATAAGAAGGGCATGTCCCAGTAAGTGATCACAGCTGGAATTTTAAAATTATTTAGTTTGAAGGCCCACAGAAATTCTGAAGAGTACTAATATGAGGGATTGAGTAATGTAATGTATTTATTTTGACACAAACCCACATTCCATAGGAGTTTGGCTTTGTTCATTGTTTCTCCTACAAGAATGCGTTAACCAAAATGTACCATTTTATTCTTACACAAAATTAAGATCTAAGAATTTCTTAGAGATACCCATCTCTCAGAGCATCCTGAAAAACTAGCATAGTAACAGCCATGCCTTTCCCATGCTATGCCCTGGTTTTGCACATCTCATTTTGGGTAAGTGTACACTTCCCAACACAATACCTTCAGTACTTGGTTTGGGAGCAGGATGGTCCCACATGGCCTCCAGCTTATCCATCCCACTGGAAAGGGGCTGTACTAACCATGGAACAGAGAAACAAGCAAGTGTAGAAGTCTGCCCATTGCTGTCCTGGCAACTGGGATGTACCAGCACCCCCTGCCCTCCCATCTTCCATCAGTTTCCAGAGACTTCCCTTTGGTTTGTATAATGTGCAAACAATGTGAAAGGGACGATGATGGCAAGGTCCTTTTGAAAGCTATAAACACCAAGCAGAGAAATCAGCACTAATGGTTGGAAAATGAGCATAATTTAGGTTAAATGTCTGGAAATATCCTTTGACAGTGAGATCTTCAGTCTGTGGCAGACACTCCCAAAGGAAGCAGAGGAATTTCCATTGCTTTGAACAATTTAAGGCTACACTAGATAAAAGATACACTGCTGTGAACAATTGTACTCTAGCAGGAGATGCAGAATATGACCCAATATATCTTCTCCATCTCTATTCTCCATGTTTGTGAGTATTGATTTTTTTTATGATCTGCCCATTTGTTACTTAAGTGTGTTGTAGTTAGCAGTCCTCTGTCAAGTAATTTTCATTATTTTTTTCCTTTGCAGCGTTTCTAATACTCTCAGAAATTTGGATATATTTCTCCCCTGTGGGTTTTGCCTATTTGTTTTTGAACCAAGAACATTATGTGGTCATTTTTATTAAATATCTTCATCTCTAATGGGCCTTACTTGATAGCATGTAAGAAACTACTTGCAGATAAATGTCTGTTTATATTTCTGGGTTTTTGTCAAAAGAGAAGAAGCCTGTGTTTATGTGGTCCTCATTACCTTATCCTTGTCACTCAGAATCAAAGAAGGACTGAAAGTCAGATTGAGAACCTTAATCTTTAAGGGCCTGGCTGAACTGCAACAGCAAAACATGCCATGCACTGTCTTTTAAAAGGGCAACAAGTGACTCTGATTTCCCTCACCCAACTACTGCATCCCAATCAATCCTCTCTATAGAAGAAGGAGGTAAGGTGGGGAAGCCATGGCCAGCTGGCACCTCCATTTTCTATCACAGTTTTGAGCTAGTGTGCCATAAGGATTTTGGAAGTTGCTGAAGGTTATCTGGGAAATGTGCAAAAACCTCCAAATAACTGTATTTGGTTCTGCTGCGTTAGAAGGGGGCATCCCATATACTGAACCCTCCCACTTTGGCTACCCCTCCTCTAAAATATTGTTTTGTTTTTGAATAGTAAAATACCAGCTAGAAGTGGGTTAGCTGTTACTCCTGGGAGTGAAGAAAAGCAAGTTAAAATGCTCAGTGTCTGTCCTTGCCATTTTCTGCAGAAAACTGAGCTTAAACAGTGTGTTTAACACGGACAGGCAATGCTTCAGCTAAAGACTGTCAGTGACAGAGTTAGTAAATAAGGGAATATGTGTATTATATAACATACAATAACACACAAGAAGAAAGGACTTTGGTTAGTTGCTTCTTGGCCAGAAGAAAGACATTTGAGCAACACTGTTTATGTTGGAGAGGCAGAGCTCTTCAGCAGAGACATGGAGGAGACTGGAAGCGCCACAGCAAAGAACTTTCTGAAAAACAAAACTCTGAAGAACCTCCCACCTACATCTCTATGGTTAATTTGGGACCTGATTTTGTAAGCCATTTTCAAAGGGACTTTGAAGGATCTTGTAGTGTTGTTTCCTTTCTGAGCATTCTCTGAGAAACCAAAGTCATTCCCTCCTAATTATTACAGGAAAAAAAAAGTAGGATCAAAATGTAATCAAACAGCAAAGGTACAGCTTTTGCTCAGGGAGAAGTGGAAGATGAAAACTATTTTATCTTCTAAGGTCATGTTTCTTAAAATGACATTAGGAATTGTCTTGCCCACTGTTACCTTGTGTACATCTTGGAATGGACCATGAAAACAATGGCATAAAATCAAGAGAAATGAATACTGAGGGCCACACTTCCAAGAAAATACAATCTCCTGCTGTTTCCAGAACAATTGGGAGAGTGATGTAGGAGCACACCAGCAGTATCACACTTAATTAAAAGGAAAAATAGTTTTAATTGATTATAGTCTTCCTTCATTGAGACTTTATCCATGGTACACCAGTTGGAAAACATTTTTAAAACGGCTCACTAATTTTTAGTTCTGCAAAACCACAAAAGGCCCTGCCTTTCAAAGTGCCCAATATTGAGCAGCTCCCACTGTGACACTTAAAGACAGATTTTTGAAGATTTCTGTGAGTCAGATATGTTGAACAACCCTCAAAAACCTTGTCCTGAATCCAGAGTACACCGCAAAATTCTTTGTGGATGTTAATTTTTCACTAGTAAAAGTAACTAATTCACCCCTGGAGCTACATAATACAAATAAAAAAGTATCTTTCGGAACTATTTGTATTACTGAATGGATGAATATACATCATCTTGTGTTGTTTTTAAACTTTTATGAAGCAACTGCAAAATAAAAAAAATACATTATAGATCTCAGTGACAGCTTTCAAACATCTTCATGGCCCCTGTGACTTCATCAGCTGCACTGACACCTCAAATGACTGTTATCAGTGAGAGCTGCACAAGACTACATAATGAAAATATGGAAAAGTTAAATCTCTGATGCTGTGACAGTACTACTCAATAGATGAAAAATGCTACTGCAAAACATTAAAGTCTGAAAAGAGTTATATATGAGCTTAATTACATTTGCTTGCAAATTCCTCCTGGCACACCAGCCAAATTCCTTGCCTCTTTATGATTTTTTATCTCCACTTTCCTTGCCAGGGAAGCAAGAAACTCCCAGAATGGTATTTAGTTTTCATAGTGGACACAGATAGACTCATCAACAGCCATTTCCCTGCATGGTCAGACTAGATTCAAAAATTTGAAATACTGAAATAGCCCCTTTCCTCTTCCCCATCAGGTGGATTTGAGCCTGGGCTAAAAATGAAGTCCCTGGAAGTCCTGTTGGAGAGGAACATGTCCAAAACTGAAAACAGAAATAAGGAAGAATTTACAGAAACTTCCTGGAGATCAAGAAACTCCCAAATGCATGGAAATCTTTTGATGACATGGCATTTTTTAAGAACTTTGTGGGCAATTTGAGGAAGACCTATAATGTTGAGAAGCTTCTCACCCTCTGAATAAAGGGAATCAACACTGCGTAGAAAGTTTTCTGAAAGTTTTCTGAACTCTACTCTCAAAAATTTTCAGATTTAATACTATCACAGGCAAGATGACCATGCAATTCATGCCCTACATCAGCCGGTACTTTGGACAGCTGGACAGGCTTTGGTGTGTCGCATCTTTCCTGGTGCTTTACCAGCGTTTTCTGGTACCAGCAGCCCACTGAGGCCTTCAACATGGAGTCAGCACCCAAATTGGATGGAATAGAAAGGATCTGTGATAAGTGCACCATTCTGAGGGTCTGGTCAAGAGAAGAACAGAAAAGGGACGTACACTCAGGATGGCAGATATCAGGAGTTTCAAAAATGAGATCATCACTGGGGAAAGTAACAATAGCAGCTCCTTCTGTGGGTTTCTCTACATTTTCCTCCAAAATGCAAAAATTAAAGAGTTAGAAGTAAACACAGTGCACTGACAAGAACTGACAACTTAGAATTCATTAAAGTATTTTAGGGCATTCTCCTGAGCATAGATTATTTAAAAATGCATCTTAAATACCAGCAACAGATCATTAAATCTAATTATTCTTCAACTTTTTTTCTATTTCTTCTGAAACATTTGCCATGAAAATACCACAAACACATCACCTCTAGCTCAAAAATCATCCTTGGTACAAACCACTGGAGACTGGAAGAGAATATCCAGTGAAGCCAAGTGCTGACCCTGCTTTTGTGGTCCTTCAGAAGGTGAGGGTGAGAGGAGCTCTCAGTCTGAGCTGGTACCATGCTGCTTTATGTTGTTATACAGCCCCCTTCTCTGTTCCTCTTTTGATACAATGCATGTGAAAAGAAAATCAATTTTGGAAAAAACCCCAACAACAACAACAAAGAAACCCCAAACAAACAAACAAAAAAACCCCACAACAGCTACAGTGAAGGGAATTGCTTCCAGCACAACACCAGGAATGTGGGTCCAGCCTCCCCCAGGCCAAGTTCTACACTGCTGGTTGCAGTTGGGTATTACTCAAAATAAGCAATGGAACAGAATCTGTCCCTTGGTTAGCTTAGGGACATGTTAGCCTTTCTAATGTTGAACCTATGTTGAGTCCTAGCACATATCCAAGAGGCTTCATGAATTTCATAGAATAGAAGATATAAGGTGATGACGTAGCTTTTAAACGCAGCTTCTGAATACTCTTTTCTTCAATAATGTGAAAAGATGCTTTTGCTAAGGGGGATATAATGCCACATGTTATTGCAAACAAACCTTTAACTGAATAACTGGAGAGTGTTTCATAATGTTTCCTCAGGTAAAGATTCACATTCTAATAAAGACTTTTTATGTTGTATCTTAAATGAGTTTCACAGATATTAAGTCTATTCACAAATCACATACCAGTCCTTCTTTACATACTGTTAAGGAGTCTATAAAATAACTTATGGTTATTTGGACCCTCTAGTTAAAAAAATATGTGACTTTTATCATGCTTCTTAAATCACCCACAAAAATCTTTACAGAAACCACAAGACCCAAAGTTTTATCTCCAGAGCGAAAATAAGGCATCAATCAGCAGTTCTATTAAACAGGTCCCTGTGCATACACAGCATCATTCAAAATGTCCAGGCAATTCACCCCCCCAGAATTAAACACAGTAAGAAGAGACAGTTCTGCATGGTGGCTCACAGGGAAGGACTTACAGGTCCTGAGAGGAAACAATTAAAGTCCCACCATGTTTTAAGTGCAGTTTTGCCTCTGTCCCCACTTGTGCCATGAGTGACAGAAGGCAGCTGCCTCTCAGTGCTGCTTGAGGGGGTTGAGGTTCCTGAAGCAGCTCAATAACCTGAACCATTCCCCATCAGGGAATGAGACATCCTGCTAATGAGACATCCTGATGGACACCAGATGCAGCTGCTGCAAACACACATTATTTCTGCTTCAAATGACACCCAAACAAACAGCTTCTGTTTGGAGGTGGCAAAGTTACAGAAGTGTTTATGTTACTTAAATTTGATGGCCAATCTATTTTAACAATAAAAATAAACAGCAACAAAGAGGATTAACTGTATTTTAGGTCTAAAAAGATCACAGGTAGCTCTGCTTCCATCAGGCTTTCTAAGTATAATACTCATAGCACAGGGACATATTTTCTTTCAAAGAAGCATCCCACCTCATGAAAAATGTGGAATCCTCCCCGTGCTCACCAGTACAGCTGGTTTGAGATATTCCTCACATAAATTTTCGAGTTTTGGCCTACAAAACTGTAAATGATTGACACAAATTTCAACTGAAACCTTTAAGTAACCACCAGAATTTTCCACAGAAAGCAGAGATTTTCAGGAAAAAAAAAATCAGTCAAAAATAGCTCTGTATCAAGAACAGTTTCACTGGGAAATTTCCAGCAAGCTGTTTCCAGTACAGGCTCAAGCCTTGAAAGGTTTTGAGAGGTACAAAGCAACGAATGGGTTTTCTTCAAGCAGTATCTACAACATTAAAAATGAAAGGATGCAATTCCCATCAGTCACAGAATACACAAATTCTAACAAATTCTAACTAACTACCTTTCTTTGCATTAGAAATTTCAAGACTTTCTACTAAGCTGACACAGGGAACCAGATAACAAGTAGTTGTTTTTTCTGAAAAACAAAGGGAGTATAGTTTTTTCTAGTATTTTGAAGCACGCCAAACTAAAAATTAATTTTTCTTTCAGAAAAATATTTCAAATGTAAATAGGTTCCTGCAAAAATTTTTAAAAAGTTAATAAACATCTTTAAGCTACACGTGGCATTGGCAGGAAGAACTTAAACTACAGATGGCAAAACAGATCTCTTTATTTGCACATCCTTCTCTTCATCTGCAATGCTAAAGCAACCACAGAAAAAAAGAATATATTTCTGCCAAATCAATGTCAATTTTAAACAGATTATTCCTTCTGGATTTACACCATAATTTGATGCAATTAGTCAAAGATGAGTGCATTATTGTTTTCTATCTTAGATCTGGGGTATAACCAGTATGTAAAACTAAAAAAACCCCAAAGGCTATCCAAGGTAAAACTAGAAAAGATGCCAGTTTTCACAGCCCTGCACTCCCATGGGCATTGCACTGCTGGCATGGGATTATTTCTAACAAATACTAAGGAAGGGTAAATGGGAGGAGGATTGGACTGTATTTTAAAATGATGGATCTATAGGTGAAGTTCATTCATGGATGCTTGAACCTGGAATTGCAATTGATACCTATTCATAAAAACAGTATTAATAAACAAAAGAAATACAGATTTTACCGACTTATTCAGTGTTCTATTTTCTTTCTAGTCAGACTTTTTTTTTTCAAAACCCAGAAACTTCAATATGTCATTTATCCAATAATTTGTCAGTTGTCTTCACAGTTTTCCATGACCACAATCCCATCTCTGAAATGTATTTTCTGAGTTGAAACAGATAATTACTGTCTCATTTTAATTTCAGTCCCACTTGAAAATATATTTCTAATAGTAAGTCAAAAGATTAGTTATAATTACTAGTGAGTACTAATGATCTTGTACTCCAATTTAGGAGTTATCTATGGACTTTTTTTTTCACAAGTGCTTCCCATCCTCCTTCAGGCATTTAGATCTGTTCCCTGCATGCCTGTAATGGTGGTAAGCTATGTGGAATTGGGCTGTTACAGAGCACAAAATCAGCTAGAAAAGGAACTTGGAGTTTTCAACTCCATGTCTCTCAGTGTCTATTAAATACAAAGGTCTACATGCAGTTTTCCAGTTGGGGAAGTCTCACAACCAATGATGTCTGGAACGATCTCTCTGTATCATGCTGTTATACTTTCTCTCTAAAAATCTACTCACTGTTCTCAGGAGACAGGATATTAGAAATAGATCCAATTTTAATCCTACTAGAAAATATACATTGAGACTTATAATTCATGTGAAGATCAACTTTAAGCTCTGCGTAAAAGGTAACTAAAGGAGGCCCCTCTGCAGCCTGGCTGTCACTGAGGCCAGCCTGGAAACACTCTGGAGGGCTATCCCTGCTCATTTTGGGCTGCATGTCCCCCTTTGGTTTTACTTGCCATCAGCCTTACAGCTTTGCAACCATCTTTAAGGAAGTTATAGATGAGTAACAGCTGTGCAGAAAGAGAAGTCCTCCCACCTGATGCAAGGTGTGAAGCCAAGGTAAGCACCAGGTCTGCTGCAATGCAGAGAAGTGGCTTTCCCAGGCTCTGCCACTCAGCAAAGCTCAGTACCCTGAAATGGAAAGGTTGGGAGCCAACAACTACACAGCGTCAGGAACATCTTCCTGTGGATTGCTCATTCCAGGCACGGATGGATGCTTGCCTTCACCTGCTGTTCTCTAACACAAAGGATATATCCCCAACTCCCAGAAATTCTCCTTATAAGGAGAGAAGCCCAGGATAGGATGGTTAATTAGTTAGCCAGGTGCTAAGGGCTGCCTCAGCCATGCCTTTTCCATGCAACCACAGGCCCTTTTCATGTCCCAGTTCTTCATATTAAAACACAGAGCTGATCACACTGCTATCCTGAGGATAAAGAGATGTTTGGCAGCCACTGTATGACCAACATGTAATCTCTTCAATGAATGATGCTTGTGTAGGGATAGCTTTACTCTGGCTTTTTTGGAGTTTGTCCAGGAGTTAATAGCAAGCTGCAAAATACAAGCATTAAGATTGGGGGTTTTTGCTAATATCATTAGAGGCAGTTGGTTTATTTTAAGAACAACTGCGTTAGACTGCAGTTACAGAAGTGAAGGGGTCACACTCAGCATCTCAGAGACACAGGTTGCCCACAGTGCCCAAGGGAGCATTTGGCTGCTCCACTGAGGGTTTCTGTTCACTCACTAGTGCGTCGGAAGCATTTAAGGACAGCAGGATGGAAGCACTGATTTACTTGCTCTTAAGCAATGCTCTTATAAATTGGAGTTTAGTTTCACTCATATTGAGATATTTTCTTTGATTTTCTATTCCCAACAGATAGGACTAGGCATAGTGCTTTAAGCACAAATGCTGCCTCTGGAAAACACAGACCAATTTCTAAGTGCATAGGAAGCTCTGGCTTTTGCAAATGCACAAGAGAACATACTATATTTATTTTGTAACATCACTGCTTTTTGTTTGTTAGTACAAAAAATACTGAAATTAAAACCACATGAATATTAAATGAAGCTTTAAATAATTTATTTTTAGTTCTGGCCTGCAGATGGCTTAACTTAAGGATAACAAACACTCAAAAATATACATGCACACCTGAAACAGACTGATTTTATTTCTTAATTAATGAAGTTAAAACTCATTAACAGAGTGAGCGCAGAGAGCTTTGAGTAACTTTTAGGTGGACTATAATCCTTTCATTTCAGTATTCAACTTCAAGTTCAGCTCCTCCAAACCAGCTGAATCACTGTGAAACTAACTGCATGCAAGCAGGAGCTGGTGAGAAACCATCATGGGTTAAAGCCAGAAGAATGAACTTAGGAGGTTTTTTCAGAAAATCTATTTTTTGAAAAAAAACCAAAACCAAAACAAAAAAGTATGCCATGTTACATGGTGTTGCAGAAATACTATTAGAATGACCATTTTGAAACAAAATACTGCATCTCACTGCCTGTTAAATATAGGAAGTAGAGAAAATCTTCACTATGAATGTATTATTTCTTTTTCTTTTCCTAACAGTGAATTCTCCAAACACTGAGAAATTGAGTTCACCAGTATTAAAAACTATGCACTAATTTTATAGGTACTATTTCTCCCTTACAGTGATTTTTTTTGGAGAGTCTTTTTTTTTCTATGATCTGATGTGATGGCTAATTGTATTATCAAATGTCAACAGTTTAGGTCTCAGACTGAAGACATGAATCAAAGCTCTTCAGACTCAATGAAAAACAGCAAAAAATAAAACAACAACAACAACAACATAGGAATAGGCAACCTTTCCAGAGTGAGAATCTGGAAAGGCATATTCCAGTACAGCTGAAACATAACTGATAATTCAGGTGCAATTGTTTATTTTTCATAAAACTTATACTAGGTGTCATTGTAGAAAAGGAGCACAAAGTCCATGTGAGCACAGATGAAACACATATTAAAAATGACTCTACACATCCTCATTCAAAATGCTTTTCAGTTTGCTCAGTGGAACTTCAGGTATATGAATTAGTTAATGGGAAGTGCATGACTGAAGCTTCATGCACAAATCTCCAGATGGCCCCAGCCAGAAGCAAAAAACATGTAAAGTAGAAAAGTTTCAAAGAGAAGGATTCCTACTGTTGTGGAGGATACTGGCATGCACTATCCTGTAATAGGTATGATAATCAGGCACAGTCCTGATTTCAGTGATAAAAATGAATATAGATTAGGTTAGACTGTAAAGTAGTGTAAATCAACACAGAAGCATTAGCTTCAGAGTCAAAGAACCCGGCCATCCTGTTTAATTGACATTTTAAGCCTGAATGAGACCAGTAGATTTTCAGTATCTTGAATAATGATTAGACTGTATCCTATATATAATGCATAAAGAGCCACACTTCTCATTCTAGCGATAAAATTTGGTATTTCTGGGTGAATAAATGTAATGACAAAGAAGGAAATTAACAGCAAATCATTGTGGCTAATAAGGAAGTGTTGATCCAAAATATTAATTCTCTCCACAGAAGGAAGACAAGGTAGACAGCGGGCTGCAGCAGTGCTGCAGAAGAATTGGCAATTAGACAAGTGCGATGTGTACTATCTTAAAAGTACAAAGAAATGATTTGTCTTTGCCAGGCAGTGAAGAAGGTAAGCTGACATAAATTAGAAGACATTAATGGATGTTAGTTTCTTATTATTCACATTGGCAAGGCTCTCCATCATCTTCCTGGAAAGAAAGTATCAAGTAGAAAAATACACAGAAAGTTTCACTCTATTATCACAGGCTCCTCCAGACCATCATTTCAAAATTAATCCCTGCAGAAATGTCCAAATGCCAAACGAGTCAAGAGCACAGTGTAGCAGACAGTATTTATCCCATTTCTAATGGTCCAAACCCACATAATGCACATAATGCACTGACTCTCTCAGCTCTCTCCATTCGGATGAAGTGGCTGAGCAGGAGGACTTCCAACCTGGGGGGATGTTTCTATACACAGCACAGTCAGTGGTTCTTGCAATGCCTACTAGTTATTAAACAAGATTTCCCCTCAGTGATGGCTCATTTTAGCTAGTCTGGTTCAGAAAAGTAAGTAAATCACAAACATGATGGCACTGGAAGGATCAGAACATGCAGATTTTGGAGCACAAAAAGGGAAGGAGGGTGTGTGATAATTGCATGAAAATGTAAATGCTTTGGGGATATTACATGGAGACATCAAATGGCATAAAGTTAGGGGCACTGACTGAGGTATTTTGGTAAGTGAAGGTACAAATGTAACTGCTTTTTACCCAGCTGAGCTCAATTCTGTGTGCGTGTCCCCTGTCTGAAGCATTCTGAAGACAGTGAGACCATGATGCACAAGGAGATTGTGACAGTCTCTCCATATCTTCCAGGACACTTACAGCACAAAGCTTTGAGGCTTTACTTGTTTTGGTTTGGGTTTGGTTTTTTTGTTTTTTTTTTATGAACAAGTTTGGATCCTGATGTTGCTAGAGGCAAGCCATATATTTTACAATATAATAATTCATCATTGTTCTGGCAATTGGGAACCTAATCCTTTGGATTAACATCCAAGACGGTTAGATACAGCAAGGGAGAATGTTTTAAAGCTGCCTGCTACTTCTAACTCCCATTTCGAGGCTCTAGCTCAGGAAGCAGCTTACTAAGCAATACAGCCAGCACCTACAGATCTAACACCTACCTCTCAGCTTCTACAGGCACACAGGGCTTTAGAAAACGACTTTGTTACTGATGTCCAAATAAATTTATGAGTACTTGTACCATTGCTCATATAGGGGATTCATGAAAAATCTAATAGCTTATCAAAACTTGTATCAAAACGTAGCATTTTGCAGATTCAAAATAGGAACAGATCCAGGTTGGAAATGGATTTGGTGATAACTGGTTTTGCTTGATGACTTTTACAAGACAGCAAACCCACGTGCAGAGACTTCCAGGCACTCCACAGATTTGCTGGGTGGTGAGGGGAAGATATAGCAAACATTTTTCCTTTATCTGATCACGTGTAAATGAATGACTCAACTGCTGTATCGGTGATAAGATGATTGCTAAATGGTTCTTCTCAACTTCTATCAATGGCTTGATGAAAGGAATTAACATTGACAGCGATAAGTTGTTTTCTCAGGCATTGAGACTTCATGGCAAAGAGAGGATGGTCAGAAGACATTTTATCAGTTGAATATTGTTCTTCATTAAATGCATTAGAGGCACCCAAAGATTTGCTGAGCATTTAAGCAACTTCTGGATTATCCTTTTGCCTCTCCACAGTGATGGGATCACCTCTCTTTACTGAATGCATAGGCTGTAATACAGTTCAATTTGTACACCATCTTCCCTCTGTCACTTATCCTGTTACATTTATCTCAGTAATTCATTACAGACCTAATCTGTCTCCAGGTTTTGAGGGTTCCTTAATGTAAATGTGTTTGCTCAAATATGTCAGACTTAATGGACATGTTTTAGGATGATGCATGTCAGACTTAATGTATTTACCACATTAATCAGCCTTGTTTCCTTCACATCTATTTCCCTTTCCCAGGAATGAGATAACATGAATCCAACAGCTGTTTACTTCAAACTTCAGTAAAAACACCCAAAGTTTTAGCAGTTTACCTAATGGTGGATACAACCCAGTCTTTGGTTCAGCAGAGGTGGGGTGTCTGCTGTTTTTCCTTCTCTCATTGGAAGCTTGGTGTAAGATTACTAAACAAGCAGAGGGACTGCTATTGTTTTAGCCAAGCTTTGGAATAGGCCACTTGATAATTTATATAACAGCAGGATGAATAGATACATTAAATGGCAGATTCAGAAATGAAATCTGAAATATACTTTCTCATTTCCAATGTTCATCAGATACATTATAGGAAGAAACCAAGAGAAAAAGAGACAACACTGGAGCAAAGGTCTGTTGATTAGAAATGGTAATGGGAACCTAAGGCACAACTGAAGTCTTTGGGGAATGGCAACCAAACTGCTCCATAATCACTGTGTCCCATCAGAGACTCAGATTTGGTGCCTGTGGGAGAAGCAAAATATTAACACCTTCAAGAGGCACCTGCATGATACAGTACAGGACCCAGTAACAAAGGAAACCACTAAAATATGTAGCAAAGTGGCCTCAGCCACAACCACCAACCACACTGATGCACACCAAGGAAATACTGGTGTCTTTGAAGCAAAAAAGCTCTGCAAATAGTTGATTTTTAATTTTTCAACATCCAGGTTAAAAAATTAAATGGAAATCTTGCACATAACTCAAAGTAAAATTCCTGAGAAATTTGGGGTGGAGGCAAAATGATTATTTCAGTATGAGGAAAAAGAATTCTGAACAATGTTAAGTGAGTTATTCTCTGCTGGGCAGTTTCTATTAATAGAAAGTAAGTCCTTCATTCACAGAATGAGAAGAATGTATTTCTGTTTTCTGGGCTAGTGCCTACCCACTCACAGAATCCCCTCAGAGCCTTACAATGCATTGTTCAAAGTTCTTGTTATTCAGTTGGTGTAATGGAGCCAGATTATGGCTGGGTTCTCAGAGAGAGAAGAGTTTAGGGATCTTTCCTGCAAGTAAGACAGCCAGAGTTTATTTGGCTGAATTTGGGACTGAAATGGCTGTACAAGTCAATACTTTCTCATTTCCAATGTTCATCAGATACATTACAGGAAGAAACCAAGAGAAAAAGAGAACACTGGAGCAAAGGTCTGTTGATTAGAAATGGTTATGGGTATGGAAACAAAAAGGCACACTCTGTAGGGTGGTCTAGATTTGTGGGGAGTTAGATAATGAGCAACACTGGGGTACCACACAAACAGGAAAGAGTCACCACCGGTTTTAAATGCTGAAGGTCAAAAAATGTGAGGGGAAAGGTGAGAAAAGATGATCTTGGCAGTAAATGTGCATACTTGTGGAAAAAACATACATAAGAACCAGAAAGAAAACGGGAATCAGAAACCAATTTTTCTGTAGCACTATAAAGAATGCAGGTCCATCTCCTCATAGAAAAGTCTGCCCATGAAGTGTGGGGTTTTATTACCACATATATAATTTCATAGTATGGATACTTGGTGCTAAATAAAACAATAACACAATACACAGCCAAGGCTATCATCTTTAGTATTTGATACTTCAATACAAATAATTGTAATGCTCACATTTCATTTCAGTCAAACCTCCTTACATCTACAACATGTTACATGTCCTACATTTGCTATCAGTATATCTGTAAAATTGCTATCAAGTAGCCAGCAGCTTCCCTATAAAACTTGCTGTGAAGGACATTTCTGGCTTCTACTGAAAATGTGGTTTGCTCATATACTGTGCTGCATATGAAGCTTAAAGGGTGGATTTTAAAACGCAGTGCAACACATAAAATACCAACAACACTTCCTTTCTGGACTGTTGGGCACCTGAGGGATTCAAGCAAATGCTCTCTAAAGAAAACAAATGTCCCAAAAGTTTCTTAAAAAATAGAAAAACTTTCTTCTTTTTTCTGACCAGATTGCCTTTAAATTACACTGCAGAACCCTTCTGTAAGGTTGTTCTTGGAAAGCAGAAAGAATGATGATAAAGCCTGCCTTAAGGCAGATGATTATCAAGAACTTTAATGGAATTGAGCACTGGGCTACAGCAGAGATACAAAAGAATCCCTTGACCTCAGTGTGTGTTTTTGTTCTGGCACAAAGCAGCAAAGGCTACAATACACTGTTAATGTTGCTTTGATACTGTGGAAGCCCAACCCTCTATTTATCTAGAGGCTTTTAAAACCCTTTTAAGTCTCTGCAGGTATTTTCTCTGTATTATCTACAAGGTTCCCATTTAATGTTGGATGAATCAATTTTGAGCAACTGACCTGGACCTCTAATGAAAATTTGACAAAAATTAGTCCCAAGTCTTTCTCCAAAGTTTCCAGAGTTCTGGCTGCATTTATCTTGATAATCTTTGCCTGGCTCTGAATTTCAGTTGAAATTCTCCAAACAAACAAGAGGGGTCAACACACAGTTAGGTAATTTCTTTCTGGGAACTGTGAATCTTTCTGCTGTGGATTCCAACCCCAGTCTGCCTCAGGGGAATTAACTCCCCACACAACTTCAGTAGGCAGTACCTTGTACCTCCAGTGGAGCAGAGAGTACCAACAACACCCAAATGTATTTTGGATACTAATTATTATGCTACCAATATTTGCTTTTTAGGGTACTCACAATGCTCAAGCAAACTGCAGGTCTATTCAGGTTGTTAAAATCAAATTTATTTTTACCAGTGATGTCATTTTGAGGACAAAATCTAATTGCAGTGATGCCCTTGATGTCAAAACTCAACAGGCTTTCATTAAAGAATGAATCTGCCCCTTTAGCTCAATCAGTGACATATTAAATATAACATTTGAAACAAAAAACTTTCCAATTTGATAAAACAATTCCATTTGATAAACTATCCATGCTTTCATGCACTCCCTGAATTTCAGTCCTTTAGATCAGAAGTGTTTGATTCACTTAGATTGCTAACAACGGAAAGACTGCTGGAAATCTACTATGGTGAATAAACATATTCACACAGAGAAATATTTGTGACAAAACCCCCCACTCTTTCTATTGAAACCTGAGTATACATTTAAAAATACACTTGAAACCTTCTCAGATACTTCTCATCAACCTATTTATCCTGAGATTATGTTTTGTGTGAAGCTTGATTATATCATTAGCAAAAAGTATGTTCCATTTCTTCTCTAGAGAATTTGTCACCCATTTGGGATAATGAAGAGAAAAGGAAACTGAACCCAGGAAAATTATCATCCTGCAGCTTTCAAATACGGGGTTTGGTAAACCACCAAAGGGATTTAAGTGTCTGAGAAAATGGCACAGTCTTTCCCTTCAGCCTCAGAATAGGTTCATATCAACACTGAAGAATGATATGATTAATTACGACTACATTTCCTGTTCATTATAGTTATATTCCCCAAAAGCAAACAACCTGTTAATTTGTGTATATCCAAAAATATTGATACTGCATACTACAGTATTCCCATGTGAAGTTTGTCTGCAAGAATGAATTCTTCAGTAATTAGTATTTGTTTGCTTGTGCCATGGATTTTTGTCCTTCCCTTGAAGCTGTTTATCATTGAAAACTCTTATTGCATTGTAATGAATGAAATCACACTTTTCTAGGAGTAGCTGCTCATTTGAATCAGCACTTGAAATATGAAACATTGAACTTTTTAACAAATGCCTTGTTCTTCTCAGGATGTCCAATTACTACATTCTCTACATGCCATCTGTAACTGTCTTGTAGGTTTTTGGGTCGTTGTGACAATGGGCAAATTTAAGACAAACAGTGACACTTCTACTCCCTTGGGAGAAACAGAATTCTTTTTCTTTGTAGAATGAAGGCTTTTTGTATGTTTACATGGGAACAATACTGTCAGGAGCTTGACATATCATCTTTGCATTCAATAGAAGTATTTTATATATAGGAATATTTGGAGACTCGTCTGAGGTGGGGAGTCAACTTTTTTTTGTCTTTCCTCTTACTAGGTACTTTAGCATTTCCCACTTCATCCCTCTTTCAGAACCCAACTACTTTATTGCAAAAAGCTTGAGAAAAGAGCCCTGAAGATGATTGGATCTGAAAGGGATCCTCATGGATTCTTAGGTTTGCGTGGGGTGGGAGCACTGGTAGCACATATGCTGCCAGGGCCCCATTGCACTTCCTCACTGACAGTATAGCAAAGGCATCCAGAGTGTAACATAGTTTTTAAAACTTTCAAAATGTTTTAAATATATGTTGAAGTACATTATAGCACAATATAAATGACTGCTTTGTATGGAAATGATCATGTGTTCCTGAGGTACAGGTGTATGAGGAGGGAAATTGCATATAACTAGGCATTCTTGTTTTCTTTCAATTTAGCAAATCCAAAAAAACCCAGCAAAATACTTAAATTTGTTTAGATGAACAACTGACAATACATTAAAAATGTAGCACCTGGAATTTCACATATTTTCAGTTTAACACACCCAGGAGTACCTCATTATTGGAATATGATGAGCCTGCTTTGTCTTACATGATACCAATCTAGAAGACTGTTCACTTATAAGTTTGTTCAGCTCTAAGTTTGTTAACAGTTTTGATCAAAACCAGTAGAATTAACTCATTAAATTACAGCTAAAAACCCACAGTGAACTTTGTTTTCTTAAAACAAGGCGAGGTGTCCTTGGGCTGATGAAGAGTAGGTTTAGATCAGATATTAGGAAGCAATTCATTACTATAAGAAGGATGGTGAGGCCCTGGCACAGGGTGCCCAGAGAAGCTGTGGCTGCCCCATCCCTGGAGATGTTCAAGGCCAGTTTGGATGGGGCTCTGAGCAACCCAGTCTAGGGGAAGGTGTCCCTGCCCATGGGGCTGGAACAAGATCATCTTTAAGGTCCCTTCCAACCCAAACCATTCTATCATGAGTCTATAAAACTACAGTTTATGCTGATGATAAATGCAGTAAGAAATGAATTTACAGCCCACTTAAATTTTCAAGATTTCAAAGAAGTTCCTGTTCTGGAAGAACCCCCAACACAGCAAAACTGTTCCACAAAAATAACTGACCAAAGGCCTCCACCAGGACATGAACTGCTCCCTTTCATCAGACTAAGGACCTGGCTCAGTGTCACATGCCTGACAGCATCCACAGGGCCATCCTTCCTGTATTATTGACTTTTTCTTTTGAGAACAGAAGATCAGAAGCTGATAACAAAGAAAGCTGGATTTGGATCTCTTACATCTCAGGTAATCCTCCACACCAAGTTCTTTACGGCCTTTGAAAGTTCTTCCTTGTGTATGCTTTTGACTAAAAATTGCAAGCTGAAGGGGGAAATGTTCCAAATGAATGTTTCTGAAAGCAGTACAGAGTTTCAGCAGTAAAAAAAAAAAAAAAAATCAGTATCTTTTTACAAAAAGTTTTGTATTAGAGAAATGCCCAAACCTCTATCAAGGAATTTTAAAAGAATCTGAACAAAATCTAGGAATGCTTGCTACCCAAAAAGGACAATGCAGACATGCATCAGCAAATACCAATGTAAGACAAAACAGCCTGATGAGAGTAAAATTAAACACAGCACAATACTGACAGAGGAGTATTCAGGAACACACTCAGATCCATGCTTCTAGTTTCTTAGGCTTGGGCTTGTCCTACTGAAATAAGTAATGACTTGTACATTGGGCATTAGGATTCATTATTAAAATGTTAATAAATTAGCTTAGACTTCTATTATTTCTACTGTGCCTATACTACCAATTGCATATAATCAGTTTCCTGCCATTACTAATTAGATCCTCAAAGTCATTAAGCTATTCTAGATGGATTGACAGAGAAGGGACAGCTGGTATCCTGGGCTGGGCCTTTAAGAGATGGCATTTTCTGGGGAGAAGATGCTTTTGCAACTGGTATAACTCACCTGATGGAAAGGTCTTTGAACAAGATACAGGAATTTCCTAAGGGCATTGGCTGGCTTCTCTGCAGCACCACTAACTGTGGACTTACATAGGTCTGGGCCACACACATACCTGTCACTTTAATGGTGTCATCAGCCCTTAAAAAGGTGAAAAAAAATCTACTTTCTTCACCAAAAAAGACTTTAGTGGACAGAAGGGCTGGTCTCACAGGGATAACCTGCCCCAGTTAATGGAGGGCCTTGGGAACCTAAGGCACAACTGAAGTCTTTGGGGAATGGCAACCAAACTGCTCCATAATCACTGTGTCCCATCAGAGACTCAGATTTGGTGCCTGTGGGAGAAGCAAAATATTAACACCTTCAAGAGGCACCTGCATGATACAGTACAGGACCCAGTAACAAAGGAAACCACTAAAATATGTAGCAAAGTGGCCTCAGCCACAACCACCAACCACACTGATGCACACCAAGGAAATACTGGTGTCTTTGAAGCAAAAAAGCTCTGCAAATAGTTGATTTTTAATTTTTCAACATCCAGGTTAAAAAATTAAATGGAAATCTTGCACATAACTCAAAGTAAAATTCCTGAGAAATTTGGGGTGGAGGCAAAATGATTATTTCAGTATGAGGAAAAAGAATTCTGAACAATGTTAAGTGAGTTATTCTCTGCTGGGCAGTTTCTATTAATAGAAAGTAAGTCCTTCATTCACAGAATGAGAAGAATGTATTTCTGTTTTCTGGGCTAGTGCCTACCCACTCACAGAATCCCCTCAGAGCCTTACAATGCATTGTTCAAAGTTCTTGTTATTCAGTTGGTGTAATGGAGCCAGATTATGGCTGGGTTCTCAGAGAGAGAAGAGTTTAGGGATCTTTCCTGCAAGTAAGACAGCCAGAGTTTATTTGGCTGAATTTGGGACTGAAATGGCTGTACAAGTCAATAAAGCAAGCAAACATTTTCCTAATATCCTGAAGAGAAATGTGTTTCAACATGATACCTCTGTACAGCCTCATTTGTATTAGTGAAATGAATGGCATTCTGGCTAGAAAAATCACATGAAAACATGGAATTAAATTTAACTATTGATGCAGACTCAGTCTGTGAAAGGAACTTGCTAAAGGAGAATCCTTTTTGTCCAGAGTCAGTTCCTTATAATGGTGATGTAAAGCTCTAATACAAACCTCAAACAGACTTCTGTTTTGCACTTCATTGACTGATATTTTTACATGTACTGAGATTAAAAATTAGTAAATAGCAATCAGGAACCAGGCTGGACAGTGCCATCCTTCTGAAAAGTGTAAAGCAAAGGCAACTTTATTTTCAGTAACAGCTTTACAGCCCTTTGAACAGACATCTGTTTGCTACTCCTTTGGTTCACTGTATCACAATGACTACTCTGCTATTCAGAAGTTTAATCTGAATTTTACTAATTCAAGGCCAGATGACAGAGTTACAGTGTATCAGTATTACTCCCACTGAAAGTATCATGCACAACAAGCCTGTAGTTAAGCCACTATATGTGTAACTCAGTAGTTTTGGAGGCTGAAATGATCTTTCCTAACCAGACTCCAAGGCCCTTCTGTCAAGCATTCAAGCATTGCATCGATCCCCCATGATAATGGTACGTACTCATCTGTTGTATAGTTGATGAAATGTGGCTATCCAGTAACAGAGCTAAATGAAGCTAAAGCTGACATCAGTGGGCAAACAAATAAAGTAATGAGAATTAAACATATCTTTTTCCAAGAACTGACAGCAATAAAATCCAGGGTAAAATATAATTTTGTACCTATCACATGACTCTGACATGTAGTCCTTGTCATGGTGTCCTCCTCTTCTTCTTGCAGGTTTTCTGTGACTACTTTAGCCTGTATATAGTGCAACAACAAAAGTGAAGAAGATCTGTGACTCTGTTTATGTTGCTTCATGTAACTACAGAATATTTTTCAGAAATAAACTAGGGTAACGTTACAGGGCAGCTAAGAGTGGAAGTACATAAACTGTCTCATTCTATGAATGATATCTGAGGATAACAACTTTAATTTCATTCAAGACACAAGTTGTATCAAAAATACCCTTAGAAGATACAATTCTTCAGAAGAAAAAGGCATTTTCTGCATTCCAAAAAAAAAAAAAGAAAAAAAAAGAAAAAAAAAGAAAAAAAAGCAAGCTCAGTTTTCCTGACCTTTTGTTTCACTCTCGAAATGCCATGTTTCACATGTTAAAAAAAGCGCAAACTTTACATGTAGTATGGTATCTCTCCACTTCAGTTTGCAAACACTGAATTTCAGTGTTTTTATTTCCACCTCTGTTTAAAAGCATTGAAAAGCTAAACAGAGAGAAAAAATTCATTTAAGAATGCAGTGCACTCTAATAGCCTGTATGTAAAATTCAGGTTTGTGCTACTCAAACCCACAGATACTCTATTTTTTTCAGATGGAGACGTATTTTTGCTGTGTTCTTCTGCACTCCTATTTCTCAAGCCTGCAGATAACCTGAGTGCCTCCCTAGCATGCAGTGCAATCCCCCTCCATTACGTGCCATCAGTGGCCGTAATTCAGATCCAGAGACATATTTTTCTGCCATGCTACATAAATCAAACAGGAATAAAGATACTTTCAGGATGATGAGAGGGGCAAAGCCAGTGCTACAGAGAAAAATGCTTTCAATATCTCAGAGATCTTAAATTATTTGCTAATCACTCCCTGCTGTTTTAAGCTACTTACAGCACATTCATAATAACATTAAATATGTTCTGTAATCTAAACCAGTGGAATTCACGATAATTTGCATGATATATAGCTTTGATCAGAGTATATATTCTGCTTGTTGGCTTACACAAGCAGCCCTACTGACCTCCTGAGACAAGCCTAAGGAAGACATGGAAGAGTCACTCTTTACATTTATAAAAGTGCATTTATAATCTTTTAATCCTAGACATTTGATTACATCTTTTTGTTGTCTTCTGAAATGACGCTCTTCAGGCTATGGAAAATGAGGAGGCAAGTGATCATTTGGCATCAAATTTCGGGTAGAACAGTTTCTCACATTTGCAGACTGTGCTTGGCACTCTGTGGCTGCTGCTGCTGTGACATTTCACAATATTGCGATAGATCTCTGGGTATTCCCCAAACACACAGACTGCACACACCGAGTGCTACACAAAACTTCTGGTGTCTTGATTTTGGTGCCATGCCTCCACCTCACAGAGTAAAGCCCATGGCTTTTCTAAATTACAGAGGGCTGTAATAAAATCACAACGATGAAATGTAGCAGCGCAGAACAAAAATGATGTATCTCACCTTAAGCTCCAACCAAGGACGTGAAAAAGTACTGGAGAACATGGAATATCCTTGGTATGGGCTAAAGTGTTATGTATTTCTGTTGGCTGGCCTTTAGAGCAAAGTGCTTTTTTGATGAACGCTAACGGGAAGTGTATCCCTCTGAAGGTGAATGCACAAGGCCACCACTGGTGGAACATTGCTTTTTCCATAAATTCAGTGGCACTCCAGCAATAACATTCTTTGCATGAACAGAAATCAGAGGTAATTGGTGCATATGTTATGGTATAATAGAGCCTCAAGTCTTTACCTGGCACATCATAAGAAAAGTGATTTAACCATCAAAAATTAAATAGGTTTTAAAGGAAAAACTTGCTAGAAAATGAATGTTAAGATCTGTTCTGGCCAGGATTTAAAGCAGCAGTATATATATATATATATATATGCAGTTTTGAAATACAGCAACTTTGTTGCTCAACTGTACGACTGAATGAGCTTTGAATTGTTCAAAAAAGAAAAGAAAAGAAATCTTCCTAGTTTAGGGCTTTTCCAAAGATTTATGCTGTTTTCTCCAAAAGCATTAATTTTGTCTTTTTATGACCAAAAAGGATGCACAACAGGCCGTTCTACTGAACGTGATTGTTTTCAGTCACAGCTATCTCCCAGTCCTTTGCAGTCTGCTTCAAAGTGAGCAGACACCAAAGAATAACTGGAAATGATAGTAATAAGATGCATGAACTTTGAATTTAAAGACTTTCTATCATTTTTCTTTTAGTAGTTTGGAGAACAAGATGAAATACCACATATTTAGGAATCCTAAGGTATATCTCTTTCAGAAGTTCACATTAATAACTGTAAGCACATTTTAAATCTCACTATTCTAGATGTCCTCAGTCTTTTGGCACTAGATATTTCTTTCAGGAATTAAGTGTCACAATAAACACAATATGAAACTCAAAAGGATGAAGCATATAATGTAAATTAATCTTCAAAAAGAATACAAAAAATATGATGTTTCCCAGCTAACAAAAGAGTGTACAGTGTAGCAGAGGTAATGCCTTTTCCCTATGACTAATATGTCTTTAAAAACTAAATAGAATAATTAGCATTTCTCCATTGTTTATGTACATTAAGGACAATCTTTGTAGTTCTCTCATAAAATGAAGTGTGTTTCTTGAAGATACACTCAAAAGACTTATTGAAGCATTTAGAAAGACTTCACAAAATGACAGACAAAAAGCACAGCAAATTATTGCAGCAGTAGAAAATAGTAAGTTAGAAAGAAATTGTAGAAGCAATGTGTGGAGTTTTTTGTACTTCTGTGCAGTGAAGATATACCCTAAGCTGTCAGGACCATATTAAATGGGGCATAGTTAAACTGAGTGGCTCTGATAAGGGGCTCTGCTTTGCTATCAAAGTTCTAGATCAGTTGGATTGAATTTCCTGCATATTGCACATTTCCAGACTTTCATTCTCTCTCTTTCCTTTCAGTGACACTACAAGGACAGCCTTAGATATGCTTATAATTTGTGGTTTTATAATGCAGAAGGCATCTACATTTTCAAAGAAGAGATGTTACAACAGGAGTCAGGAGGAAAGTTTTCAAACACATTCATTTTGCATACATTCCCTGTAAGTTTTAAAAAATGACCTTGCAGATGTTCTTAGGAAAGACATCTGTATTAAAGTAAAAAAACCCCACATTTGCCTGAATTTGAAACCCCGTGTGGGATGCTTTGACCTTAAGCATCCTAAACATCATTACTAAGCTAAGAGTTCCTCCAGTTCCCATTATGAAGATTTTGCAATGCTTTTGCAACACATCCCAAAGAATTTGTATTTCAAATTCTCTCAGATGAAATAGTTGTATGTGCTGCACTTCAGGAACTCAGTTCTGCCAGAAAAACAGAAGTAAGAGCCTCAGCTTCATATTAAGCATTATATTTGGCACAAGTTTCAAGACTTTTTGTTAAAATTGTGATTATAGTTAACATCATAATAATATGGTCAAGACAGCTATCAGGAATGAGAAAAGAATGCTCTTGACTTAAAGTATCTCTGTTCTCCTGGTGCCTGGACTCGAAAACATCCTGGGAAAAGCCCTTGCTAGGCAAGAAATTGCTCATTAAATTCTAAGGTTAATTAATAGAAGCTTCACAAGGAAGGGCACCCACCCAGCCTGACTTAGGTTACAGTCCTAGACTCTCTGTGAACACTTCCCAATGCAGTAAAGTCAGTCACACAACCTTTCAAGAACCAGAATTCAGCAGTTAACAGAAATTAAAATGATTTTTCTTCTAAATTGCAACATTCTGGGTAAATTAAATTATCAGGTACAGTTAGTACCTTATTGAAGTATAAGACTAACTTAACTACACGGCATCTACAGGGAGATTTTTATAGCACAAAGAGAGATGCAGGTCAAATGTATGTTTTTGCTTTTGAATGCTCCCTCTTAAGTGACAAATATTCCCAAAGTTGGTCAAATACTTTGCCTTTTCCCCATCAGTAGTGCACTCTTTAGGCTTAATGACTTCTATAATGTTCAGAGGAATGTTTAACACTGGCATGCAATTTTCAGGGAAAGGGGAAAAAATTAAAATAAAAGAAAATGGTCCTATTACTTCACTCTCCTACAGCATGATTACAGCATTGTTGTGCATATATCTCCACTGGAATTGAATTGCCAGTAGAAGCAGTAGGGTCCTCATGACTAGCTGTATAATGTGGCCTATAGTCAAGCTGCCAACTTTTGTATTCATTCATAATTCTCTAGCTACACAAAATCTTTCTAGCTTATATATAAACAGTTATTATCCTGTTTGCCTGCACTGGCAATAAGGAAACACATCCAGAAGTTAAAAAGAAGGTAATAATGTTTTCATGTACTAAAGCACTTACCAGGGTCTGATTCTGCATTTCCATATCAGCTTTTGTGTTGCTGTTTTTCTTGTGGTTTCCTTGAGAGCTGATAGAGTTGCCATGAAGAGAGGAGCCCTGGGAGCTGCCCTTTGACACACTCCTGCAGGAAACATTATTTGATCCACTTTCTGTCTGCTGAGCTGCTTTCTTATCAACTCTGCAGGTAGAGAGTGATTCCTCTGATAAATTACATTGCCCTTCTTCAATCACTCTACTTTCCCATTCCTTTAATGTTTAAAGTAACCTCTCTGTATCTTTCTGTCTCTAGACCTTTGAGTGATAAATGTTTCTAACTAGCCTTGATCAAACCTGTCACTTGCAATTTCAGGTAGTATATCAATTTAGCCTTTCACATATAATGATTTATATCATATTTGGGACTGCTGTGGGGCAAGCATGAAAACATGGTACACGAATTGCCAAGTTCTTCTGTGACCAAAGGTTATGGTACCTAGAAATGTAATTAATTCTGAGTTGTTACCAAATATGTGCTTCCTAGCTACAATACAGGAAACTAGAACACATTAAAACATGTACCTAATCGTCCTCTATCTTTACACACCATCATCTGCCTAGATTCTTGATTTCTGCAATCATTTGAATTTTCATTAACTTGGATGTAACTTGCCATTCTTTAATTTCAGAGACCAGTGGTTTGGTTAACAAAGTAACATGAACAAAATTATCATCTCATTAATAATGCTTTGTTTCCTGTAGAGATTAAAGTCCCAGTCATGTACCTACTGATTGCTACTGTGCACTCTTAGCACAAAAGGAACATACCTTGAACTTAGCATTGGACATCTGTAAAGCTACATGTACATCGACACATCCCAAACTGAGTTTGGAGTTTTACCTGTTTAAAAGCTCTTTCATAAAGCTGTCTTTTGGTGAATATGCAGCCGTGGTCAAATCTCTGACTTGTTCACATTCAATCTCACCAGACGCGTCTTGGGAAGGTTTCATAATTTTGCTCTCCATGGCTAAAATGTCGCCATTGTCTGTTTTCCTGTTCATTTCATTTTCTATTTCACAGTGTTGTTCAGTTTTCTTTTTTTCCTTTCTTCTCTCTAATTTTGCCTGCTTAATTCCAAATCCTGAAACTTTTGCATCCTTTTTTTCTACCTTAGTTTTAGGAACATCAGTTTTCCTGCTACTCAGTGCCGGGAGCTTACTCTTTCGAAATCCAAACCAACTTGCAATAGAGGGCCCAGTCTTTTGTTTAGTCTCCACGGTGGGAGATTTGGTTTGTCCCTGACCCTTTTGCACATTTTCTTGGATGCACAACATGACTTTCTCCTCTATTGTAGGTTGCAGAGCTGGTGAACTCAAAACATCATTAACCTTCTCAGAGGCTTCTGCTAATTTTAAAGACATTTGCTGTCTCCGTGATTTTGTTGCTTCCAGTTTATGAGGACATTTTATACCATCGAAGCCTTGAAAAGACAAAATTTGTCTAGAAGATACAGTAGCTGATGCTTCTAATTCCATTTCTGCCGACAGAACATTTTTTTTACTTAGAGCTTCGGGTTTAAAAGTTTCAGTGCTCTTTTCACTCTGCATAAATTGACCACGTGCACCTTTCTGACAAAATGGTTTGTTTCCATCACATTTCGAAGCATTGTGAAATGAGTCTACTTTTGGAGATGACTTGAAGGGCAGCTTGCTTGGGCTTCCATGCTGGCTATTGCAACTACTCATATTTCCAAGAGAACCTTGTCTAGGATAGGAATTTTCTGTGGGTTTAGTAGTATGTAAAAGACCCTCTGGTGTCACTGCTGACCCAGGAACAGCCTTGATTTGAAGTCCTTCCATGGCTGAGTTCTGCCTTGTTAGAGAATTTCCTCTGTCAGAAGTGTTTGTGATAATCTGAGTCCGTACTTTCCCAAGACCTTCTGTCCCAGGGGCAGATGGCTTCTCCCCTGTGTGAATGCTGAAACTCTGACTCCGAGCTTTCGCTCCGTTCATGCCCAGAGCTGGCTTCAAGTGCGACTTGTTGTTAGAAGAAACAGATCTCTTAACTAATCTGTTTTCTAATCCATCTACTCTGTCTACCACCAAGTTGCAGTTTTCACGTGAATGAGGTGATGCTGCATCCATACCAAGTCCCACACTAAAATTATTTTTCTCTTCAGTATCAGACTTAGAGTCTTTTAATTCAGCATACGCTGCACCTCTTGTGGCAACACATACAGATTCACTTTGCTTGTACTTACTTGAACTCACATTACTTTTGGAAGCTGCATTTATACTGTCTTTTTCCTGCTTCCCTGGTACAGTAGAGCTCTTGCGGAGGAGCTGGGGAGATTTGACAAATAATTTCAGTCCTACAGGGAGACGGGTTTTCATTCCCTTCTCATTAGAGTTTTGGGTAGTCTGTGCAGCGTCACTGGCATGAAACAGTGTTGATGGGGAATTGTTTCCCTGAGATAGTAAAGGCTCACTTGTGCTTGCTGTATGACATTGAGGAGTTTGGGGGACAATGTTTGGCATCTTTTGTAGCTGATCCATCCCACTGTCACTGGAAGTATATTTTTTGCTGGAATACGTGTCTTGTGAAGAAGTTGTTTCCAGTGATGGACAACCTAGAGAAAAGGACCTGGCTGTTTGAAAATCTGTGCTGGAATGCTCACGATTCCTGTGGAGACCCAGCTGATTTGGGTTTTTTGGGCAGACTTGCTTTGTGGAAACTTTGGAAAGTCCTTGGCACACACTATGGGATTGCTGAGGGGCGCATTTATTTTGCATGATTCCTTCTGCATTTTCTTGAAGGTAAGATAATTCAATTTTGGCCCCAGAAGATATATTTTTTGCTTCCATTTCATGACTAGATTGATTATGAAAGCCAGAGTTCATAGTTCCTTTTAATGGATGTGATGATTTCAGTATTTTCTTTGCTGTTTCAGTGGGACCAGCTCCTCCTAACTTAACTGCTACAGGTGGAGAATGAGCATAATTAGGCCGAATCAACAGGGATGTTGACCTGCCTGGGGGAAGGGGTGGGGATGGAGACCGGGCTTCTACAGTTGCTAAATCACAATGAAAGTCTCTGGTTGGAGGTTCTCCATAGTTACTAGGCTCTATAAGGTGCAGAGGCAACAGTGGTGATGCTGGACTCTGAGTCTTTGGATACTTTGACCCATCACCTCTGCTTGGACGTTTCAAGTCGGGCAGAGGGTGGGCAGGAGGCTTTGGAACCTGAAAGTCAACTTTTGAGTCAAAATGACGAGGTGGACTTTGTGCCTTTTTGAATCTGGAAAGCTTTACAGGTGGCAGAGCAGGTGATTTTTCAAGAGCTGTGGGGCCCACTGATAGAGCTACAGGTGTCTCCCCACTCTCTGAAATCACAGTTTTTTGTGGAGAAAATTTACCTCTGCTGGGTATTTTAGTTACATTTGTCTTTTGACTGATTCCTGCATGCACGGTGGAGCTTGAATTGGCCTTGTATGATGCATCATAGACTGGCTTCACTAGCTTTTGCCGTGAAGTGTTTTGCAGTGTCACTCTTCCACAGAGTGAAGATTCACTGCAGGTCACAGAGACAACTGTATTTTTATTCCCTGTATTATCTTCAAGATCATTTTTCTCAGTTTCATCTTCTGGTGTTTCTAAAACAGTGTAGTTTCTAGCATTGGTTCCTGCCTGCAAATCAGTTATTCCCTGAGGTGTAAGTTCAGTGTATTCTACACTGGACATAGTTTGTGGCTGGTTGATTGAAATCTCATTTCTTGTTACAGTGACAACTCCAGTTTGATGTGAGCTAAATTCAATAGGTTCACCATCCTCAGCATCAAATATTACTGTAATGCACTCTTCAGAAGAGGTCTTTTTTATAACCTTTTGCTGTTTAATGAAATTACATGTCTTCGGCCTAATGTCTGAGCGAACAGGTCTATGGCTTTCCTCTTTGTCAGTAGATACAAGCTGAGAATTCTCCGTGACTTTGAGCATGTCAGAGGTCTTTGTGTACTTCTCAGTAAAGGGGGTTGCTAATAAATCTGATGGGCTTTTCTCATCACTGCTTTCTATATGCAATTCATCCAAGACTTCATTGTCATCAGTATCTGAAAGCTGAAAATTAAGGTCCCTCCAGCTTATATTAGCATGGCTTTGATTTAACTGTAACTCAGGTAGCTTTATTCTGGTGCATGATTTTACCTCTCCCTGACATCCACTGACAAAACTAGTCAATTTTTCAGGTCTTTCCTTTGAATTAAAATATGAATTTCTTTCTGAAAAATGTTTCCTATTAGGATCCCAGTCAAAGAGACTGTCAGAAATGCTATGAGTTAATCTGTTACAATAGGTCCTGCAGTCTTTGTTTGGTACTTCCTGCAGCAAGGATGAAGAGTCATCATCTGCATCATCATGTGAATCTGAATCATAAGAGAAAGTTTTGTTATGTTCAATGCAAATAGTTCCCATTTCCACTGGCTTACAATGAGTCTGTTCATTATGGCCACCACATTTAACTCCAGGGGAATATATTCCTTCATTAGAGTTCATGCAATCTTTGTAACCCCATTTTGATATTACTGAAGGTGATTCAAGTAATATTTTTTGCTTCTGTAATTTCTTCAGCCCTTCTAAGATATGGTTTTCCTTGACACGAGTCGGAGGTAGATCATCTGCAGGACTTGAGAGGTTGCTTGGGAGTGAAGAACCAATGCTTATTCTTTTATCCCATCTCACGGATGACTGTTAAAACAAAATACAGATCAAATATTTCTCACAAGTGCTGTCAATGAAAGTGTTACCATATTGGTAAAGAGATACAGGACTTGCATAAGGACATTACACTTCATCCATTGCTATTAATAGCCAAGTTCTTTTTTAATAAAGGATTTCACAGTGGTGTGATGGCTGCAGTGCATTTAAAGGAATAACAATATGAATGGAAGGATTAAGATAAAGAAGAAGAGCAATTTGGACTATGAAAGACACAATAAATATCAGAATAAATGAGGAGACTGTAAGCATATGGAAGTGATAAAGGAATTGCTAAAAAAATTGAATGGGGGTGGAGTTACAGGGAAGGACACATTGCAGTGAGAACCCTTACTGAGTTTAGTGACAACTGTTTTCAATATAAAAGAGAGAAGAAAGTGAAAAAAATTCTGAAATAGGGAGCTTTTCAATTAATCTTGTTTTAGATTAACTTAAGCTATTAAATGAAGAAAATTAATTTGATTTACCCTTCTGCTGCATGTCTTTCCATCATTCCAGGTGTAGGAGGATCCACTGGAATATTCACTGCAAGCACTTGAGAGGGAGAGTTCACTGCTGCTGCAGCTGCTCCGGGGATACAGGTGGCTAGAACCTGTCATATTTAATTGACTCTGGCATTTCAAGACAGGTATATTGGATTTCACATTCTGCTGGCATTCCTAAAATATGAGAAGAAATAGAAATATCTTGTGGGCAGAAAAAGATCATTTAACTTCCCCTTGATTAAGAATGGCAAAGAAAAAGCAAGTAAGCTACTGACACCTTCCCGTTACACTGTTAGCATCTGGTGAATTTAATACAGAGAACTAAATTTAAAATTGCTAATAATGTAATTTTTGGGGGTAAAAATCCACAGTTGTTAATGTTTTCTTCTTTATTCTTGAACTAGTATTGTGCTCTTCTTTCACTGAAGATTATTCTATTTGAATTATGCTTTATACATAAGCAGCATGCTCTGGTAAGACACAGAAAACAAAGTTATAAGAATACAAGTACATCTTGACAACTGCATTATAGGCCCACAATGTAACAGATGAGGCTGTACACCCTGGACAAGGTAAATTAATTTAGTATCCCAAGCAGAATTTCCACTGAGAATGGAATCTCTCCATTACAGTCTAATTTTGGTTTCCTATCTAGTTCAAAGCTTTGTCTAAGAAACTCTCTGACGTAGGACAATCCATCTTTGTGTCGCTCGCAGACAGCTGAAGCCTCTTGCTTATGCAATTTATTGACACTTTATGGCTGCCTTTAGTACTTGTGTAGTTATCGCCCCTCTCCAAATGCAATTTCAGCTGACTGTGACTAAGTGCCAGCTTTGAGGAAGAGAGTAATGAAGAGTAGATAGCACTTTAGGTAAAATATTAAACCTCTGTAGGAGTATCTAGGATGCCTTTAATTTGTTTTCGAACTAATACTCTTGTGCCTAACAGCGTTTGAGCTTCTTTAATGTTAAGTGCTTGCACTATTCTTTTGTGCTATTTTCCAGTTTCCTTACAGAATCAGACATCTTTTTAATTACCAGGAGCACCAGATATGACTACATGGAAGGAGGTTGTAGTGAGGTGGAGCCTGGTCTATTCCCCCAAGTAGCAACTGATAGGACAACAGGAAATGGCCTCAAGTTGTGCCAGGGGAGGTTTAGATTGGATATTAGGAAAAATTCCTTCACCAAAAGAGTAGTCAAGCATTGGAGCAGAGAAGTGGTTAAGTCACCATCCCTTGAGGGATTTAAAAAACGTGTAGATGTGGCACTTGGGGACATGGTTTAGTGGTAGACTTGGTAGTGCTGGGTCAATAGTTGGATTCAATGATCCTAAAGGACCTTTCTACCCAGCGTTGGGTTAACTGTTGGATTCAATGATCTTAAGGGTCTTTACCAAACTAAATGATTCTATGATTCCATGACAGTTTCACAAAACTTCCCTCTGGATTTCATTAAGGCAAGCTGAAACAGTATGTATTGATTTTTCTGTGTAGATATACCTCAAATTAATTTTGCTTAAATGAAGAATTTACATTTACATTCAGGAAGAAATGAGAAATCTAAAATTATTGAACCCATAAAACAATTACCAGAAGTGTGTATGCCGTAGACAAGGCTTTTTCATGCAAATCTCTGGAACAACACTTGGTTTGTAGGCACTTCTCATACACAGACATATTTTTTGGCCTTCTGCTAATTTCCTCCATTTATTCCCCCATGTCCTCCCATTTATTACTACTAGGGTTGAACCTTTTTCCAGCTGAATGGGAGAGAGCAGAATTTTTACTGCTGAGGAGTTCATCAGTACAGCTGTTCATTGCTCAACTGACATCATAATGTTCTGGTTTTGACAAACCTTACTACAGGGCAAATCATTATTCTTTGTCACAGGCTAAACCTATGAATGGGAAAATCATTTAGAGGCAGCAAGAGCACATTTCACCTCTGGGAGTTATTGGTACATGTTCTCCTAGGAAGTCAGATGGATGCAGGAGGAATAGCCTTTAAATCCACTGGCTCTGGGAAGAATACCTCTTTCAGCATCAGAGGCAGGCTGATGCCTGGTTTTTTTGGCTCTGAAGCAGACTTTTTCACTTTGTGGAGACAAATTAGGCTTTATTTCTGACACTGTCGTTCCCATGGGAGACTCCCTCTGATCAGCCTCCTCAGCTGTGACGGCGCCATTCCCGGGAAGGGTGACTGTGCACAGGCCGTGGCAGCATCTGCCTGTTCTGGCCACTTCACTGCATTTCAGCTGTGGCACTGGGAAAACATGTCATGTCAAACTCCTGCCCTTCATACTGGCCTATGTCCCAGTCATCCTAGTGTTGAAGGGAAGGATGCCTGTAAATCCTCTCCTTTAAGAATCTCCTGTAGGAGAAAAGAGCACAGTGACAAGTGCTGCCTTCCTGTCATCTTCAGGCTAGTCTGAGCCTCCCCATGCCCTCACTTTGTTTCCTTTGCACCTGAGACAGGAGAAAGGCATTTGGTTCTACAGTTTCAGCAGTGGAAAAAATGGAGATATCTAAGGAAAGCAAAAGAACAGTGTATTACTGTAATCATCTTTAATGTTTAAGAGAGGAGAAAATGTGCAAAAAATATCATGCCACTCCAGATTTTGAAATAGGATATCTACCCAATTTCTAGATTGCATTCAGATCACTAAAGAGAGTGGAATTTTCTCCTGCAATTTGCTTTTATTCTCTAAATTATCCAAGAGAGTATTTTGAACAGCATGTTTATAATGCATTAATTAAATACATTTGACTTGCATATGGGTCTACTAACTGGCATGCTGAAATTTTAATTTTTTTGTAATCATGATTCTTCAGTCATTTCCTTTAGTGAAATAAGACTAAAGAGGCCTAAATGTAGTATTACAGTTTAAAAATGTAATTTTCACTAGAAATCACAAAAAATTGAAAGAATCAGACCATTAAAGACACAAAACTCTATATTAGAAAATCCTAACCTGAAGGCTTAATTAAATAAAATGCAAAGGGTTGTTAGCATTTTTGTGAACCTTTGAAACAATGCCTTTTCATTAAAGTATACGTATTGCAAGGGAGATTACGGTTTTGTTGACACTACTATACTTCAAGATCAAAGGCACACGCAGGTTCAATGTTCTGTTCTTGTACTCTTTGTTTCCCTCTGCGTGACTTTTGTTTCTTAAGCTACTTTTCTCTTTGACAATGAAACATGAAAGCCACGCTGGCCAGCGTTTTGCCAAATAAGCACAAAGCTAACTCCATCTGAAAAAAAAAATGCAGAGCCCATGAATTTTTAAAAGTTCATACATAATATATCATAAAAGTAGGATGAATAATACGGTGCATGGGCTTTAATAAAAAGCTCCTTGACCATTTCTCAGAGATTCTGAGATGTAATCAATGCCCTAAAAGGTATACTGGGGACATTGCTAAGATTTACGCCTTTTTCGCACACAGTGACACTATCTGCTTACTATATCAACTGAGGACACAATATTGAATTGCAGAGAACAGAAGGAAGTAAAAGCATTGTTATCTGTCTCAACAGTGTTTCAATTCAGAGATCAGCTTTATGGCTCATCCCTGGCATCAGACTTCAGAGGAGCAGAGGAGGTTCAAAATGAGGGGTACAAGGACAGCACAAACACTCACGTGAATCTGAGCATCAGCAGTTCGAGCTTGCATCAGGCTTCTGTTTCGTTCTACTTCTGAAAGCAAATCCCCAGATGAGAGGTCTAAGATGCGTGAATGGAGTTTCTGGGGGGGCAGAAGGGAATGAGCAAAGCATAAGCATTTGTCAAATATGCAGCAGATCAGCATTTTTAAAATTCCAAACTGTGCTTTTCAATATCAAGGGAAATGAAGACCCTGAGGTAAAAGGGGATTTGTTCTCATTTGAAATGTTGCTTTTTGTGCCTACTTTGTTCAAGCCTTCCTGTCTGGAGAACAGATCATTCTTCATCCAAAACAAACTCTACTTTTTCTTCTAGTCACTGTTTTGCAACTTATCATTACTTCACACAAAACAATGACAAATGAACACGAGTCCCACCATTATCCATAGAGTTTGACAGGTTTCAGGAAAAAAAGCATAAAAATGAACTACAAAATTAACATTTATAAATCAATCACCATGTTAATGTTGTTTTATTTACGAGCTGTTACACCTTGCATGAATGATTGCAAAAGTGACCCTATTTTTAACCAGCATTGATCTGCTGAAGGCCTTCTCTGCACACATTTTAACTCAAAGTCATTAATGTCATCTGTTAGGAACAATTAATATGAATAGAAAATAATTGCATCAGGGAACTAGGGACTCAGAGGATTTTGTGCATTAATATTCACATGCTGTTCGATTCTATACACAGTTCTTTTCTCAGTTTTGCTTGGGAGGATGGCTAAGCTTGTGCCTTTCCCTCCATGTTCACCTGTATACTAATTCTAAGGCTTTCAGCATGCATTAAGCTTGATTTGTTTTAATTGCAGTTTCAATAAAATCCATGATTTATGTGAATGTCTTGGCCAATGACTTCAAAAGAAGAAATATCTGCAGTCTTGTTAGTCACTGGGCCAACACACCGTGTAACAGGCAGTATAGATCTGACTCACAGTCCATTGAAATCAATGAAAACGGGCTGAAAAAATAAAACCCAGACAAACTTTGGGTCAGACTCTTTTTGTTTCCCCATTAATTCTCCAGGCCTCCACATCTACCTCTTTCCTCAGCTCCGAGGGCTCAGCCTGGTGGACTAAATGGTGCAGACCCTGTGAAGGATGCAAACCATGGAGGTCTGTCGAGGCTGTGCAAGTGCCTTGTCACCCTGTCCATCTAAGAATCTGCAGCCACAAAAGCCTTTACACACCCTGCAGTAGTAGTAATGGCAAGACAGTTCTTTGAAGGGCCCCAAAACACGTGTCTCACAGTATCTTACACCCAGCTACTCCTCAGCCTGCTCTCTGGGTACCCACTGCAGGAATTAATCTGCCAGAGAACAAAGCAGGCAGCCGTTCATCCAGCCTCTGCTATCTGCATGTTGTGCTTCAGGCTTCTAGTCCAGAAAATGTAGCAAGTTTTTTTTAAAAACTGCTAATTATAAGTTTGGGAATCATTTCTCGAGAGTTGCATATTCATCCAGGATTCTTTTGGGCATATGATCTGTTGCAGAATGGTTATGGAAAATATTTTCAATTATCAATATTCTACATAAACATATTTTGTCCAATATGTTGTTGAATAGATTAAAATGCTACAAGCACTCAGTGATGATTATAAATATTAACTGCATCCAGGCTGTGTGTTTCTTAACATCAGTGATCCTATCTCCTAGTTATTTATCATGCACCTTTCAAAGTGTTATACTTGTATTACTGTCAGGTGTTTGTTCAAGATTTAAGCTCCAGGTAAAATGCTTTCCAAAACTCACAGATTTACTGACTTTGTACACTTGTTACTCTTGCCAGAGAATTCCACTGTTTTCACAACCAAGAGCCACCAATGCTACAAACAAGTGGTGCACTTGCCCTTTGCAGAGAAATTAATTACTTTTTCCAGCGAAACCAGTCACCTGAGATATTTTAGTGGAAGTTAAAATAGTCAAATCAGTGCATTACAGATGATGACTGGGGACATCTGAGATGGATGAACATTTATAGTTGAACATTTATTTTCACAGAAAAAAGTATCCCAGAAATAGTGCTATATGAGTTTTATGATTGTAAAACTCCTTCCATTTTTCCAGCAAGGCATTTAAATACTTTATCACTTAAATGGGAACTTATATGCCTCTCAATAAGGGAAACAAAATATTCCTCTACAATGTCATCCAATGGAATTCAGTGTGTCTGTGTCAGACATCAGTGCAGAGATCAGCCCAGCTGGAACAGGCAGAAAACAAACAATTTTTGGCCAGTGATCAGAAGTAGCCCAGCAGAGCAGGCTGGAAACAGCTCTGGGTTCTGGGGGTCCCTCCCACTGGCTCCGTGACCAGAGGGGCTGGGCTGCACAGGGGTCGTGCTGTGCTTGAATCATCTTTGCCAGTGTTAAACTCTCTGACACTACAAAACTGTACTGACAAAGGTGAATCAGCAGACTGAAATGATTAACAAAGAAGGAAAGTGTGTTCTCAAGATGTATAATGTGATTTTATTTCTGCATCAAATGAGATCATCACATTGGGAATATTCCTCCCCACACATATGCAAGTAAACTAACAGACACAGCCAGCACAATGACTAGCATTAACAAACAGCATAATAAAGTTTGAGATCATTAATTAAATATAATCACACAGCACTGAAGCCAGTCACCCAATTACAAAAGCAAAGGATAAGAAAATTGTGTTTCTTTCATTACTTTTCTTTTTCCTCCTCCATTTTCAAATTCAAAAATGGGAAAAACTCTGGTATTTGTCAAAAAAAAATCATTAATGATCCATTTAAAATCAAGTAACAGATTGTGCTATGTATCTTCATTCTGATTTCTTCTCAGATACACAGAATGTACTGTGTCCTTTATGGTTATTTTCAGATGACAGTCACATAACTAGATCAAGGAGTTACTGCTGCCTTGAAAATGGTACAGTATTAAAATCACTGCTGATGGTATCACAATACAATGCAACAAAGGCAGACCACAGCACAGAATGACTTTCACAGAGAAGATCTCACCAGTTTAAATGAATACTTAAATATAAAGCGAGGAGTTACAACTATAAATTCAAGTTACGTGCCCTATTTGTTGGTGCCCTATATAATGATTGGGGAAAACTGGGCAGTACTTAGAGATGGTGTGGAGTGTCTGGGCCCCTCTGAAAGCAGGAAAGCATCAGGATCACTGGACTGCAGACCAGAAAACCCTTATGGAAGTGAATACAGCATGGACTGGGCCAACTTCCTTGGAAAATACCCAAGGTAGGTGTGAATTAAAAAGTTCATAGCATCTTAGCTTGACTGGACCCATATCTCTGCAGAAAGTGGGTGATGGAAGGCTCATAGTCTGGGGCAGAGCAGAGGGGCCTCTCTGGGGCTGCCTGGGACCAGCAGCAGAAAAGCTCCTCCTTCACCTGTGAGACTGACGCAGAACAGGCCATACCCTTGGCCATGCTCAGTGTCAGGATTAACTCCCGTAACCCACATGAAAAATAAAAACAAAGTAATTGATAATTTAGGTGGAAACCTATTATAACAAGTGCAATAGGAAAGACAATTATCTGGCAGGCAGATAACCAATCCATCAAACAGCAGGCCAGTCTCCCCTCCCCCAGCAGCATCCTTATTAAGGCTTTCTAGGAAGATAAAAGAAGGCCACTACCTTCTGACATGAGGCAATAGTAGAGAGAGACTCCCCTAACTATTGTGCCTCTTGACACATCTGTGCAGAGTATCTATCAGTTCCCATCTCCTTTCTGAAACATCTAATGCCTGCAGCTTTGCCAGAACAATTTTCAGTGAATTATGCCAAACAGTACAGGGCTCTCCAATATTGGATGAGTTAATTGCTATTAAATCAATTGGCTTTGTTTTTCTCACATGAGCCAAAGTCCATCATTCACCAAAAAAAATTTCCTCTCTAGGTACTAAAGAAACATTTTCCTGCTGGTGCTCAGTGCCAGAGCAGTAAATGTTTGCTGGGTGTGTGTGTCCCTCTCCTGCCCTTCCTATAAGCTGGAGCATCACAAACCTGAACAGGCACACTCTGGACTGCTCTTCTCCACAGCCTGGCCATGGCCATTGGGCTGGCAGGGAATACCCTCTCTGCAGCCTTCACATCACTCATTTTTAATAATTACCTGCACAGAGAATATTTGCCTCAATCCACAATCAACAACCACACTGCTGCAATTCTATTCCTGTTGTACTAAACGAGTTAAAAAACATAAAAGAAGTGAAACACAAGAAGAGTGCTGATATAATGATATTTTTTCTCCCAATCATCTGACTTCTCTCACTTTCTCGTTCCCTTGTTCATCTTTAACTGCCATATCCATCAGAAGCAGCTATGGATGAACCACATGTGGCATGAACTTTAGTTTCCAAGGTCTTACAGAAATGCAGTCTATACTGTATAGTCTATAGTAGTCTGTACTACATTTCCATTACACATAGACAGCAGACCACAGAAGGAAAAAATATTATTAGGTGTGCTATTTACATACTATCAGTTTATGTGGAAGTATAATCTTTCATGAAACAAAATCTTGATTATTGCAGATACATTTCCTCAGATACATTTCAGAGAGGATGTTCAGCTGGAGCTGAGACAACATCCTGCACCTAGTCCATCAGAAGTTACCTAGACTAAGTAAATGCACTGTTCAAAATATGAAGTCTGAACTTCTCATCCACTAACTACTCTAGAATTAAGAAGAAAATTACGTGTCGTTAAGGAAAAAAACTCCCAAACCTCTGAAAGCAGACAGAGATTTTGCCTTCAGACAAATAAAACTTTGAAATTCATATGCTTTTGACATATAGTAATGCTGCTTTTTAAAGCAGACAGAACAAGTGGTTGTCAACAGAAAGCAGCCAAATATGAAGCAAAAGTGAAAGCTGCAAAAAGATGCTTCCATTTTATTTAATTCTAATAATCACTAATATAGGAAATGTACTTGCAGTTGTGTACTGTGCAAATACAGCAATGCCTGATATTTTATTGTATATAATGGACGTCAAGAAAATAAGATTATAACAATTTTTTTTCAGCTCTGGATGTTCTGTATTTAATAGAAAATTCAGAATTATGTTCTGCTTTCCTACTATTCATTTTGTATAAACAGAACTTCATGGTCACCACTGTTTTAACTTTGCAGTAAATGAAAACTTGGTCTAGTGAATGGGATCCCTGACCATGGCAATGGGGTTTGAACAAGATGAGTTTTTAGGTCCCTTCCAACCCAAACTAATCTATGATTCTATGAAAATTATTCTTTCCATTTTCACAGTTTATAATGGCAATAGCAATTTCCACATTAAGCACTCCCCACTAGTTAACCAGCTTGGTTAGAAACTTTTCATCTTTCCAGCTGCTTTCTGCATCTAAAAAAAGGCAGCTTCTCAGCAGAGTTCCTGTGCATGGTATATGCCATCCCAGATGACTTTTTATATCTATATCCTTCAGGGTAATTTAAGGGACATTTAATTTTGAAAACAGCAGCAGTGCTTTCTTTCCTTTTAATTCTCTAATAATTTGCTTTGCAATTATAATTTATCCTAACACTGTGAAGTTGCTTCTGATTCTGACTACTATAAATATTCCAGACTAACATGAAGCCCAGCATTACTGTGGTTCAGCTGCAGAATACAGAGTGTCTTTAAAAAAGTATTCCTGTCTTTTTTTGCCACTTTTCATCAGTTTCAGGTTCCTTAGGCAGAACCATATACTTGTATTTCTGCCCAGAACTAAACAGTTAATAATGTGTTTTGTTTTTTTTTCTTTTGGTGCCAGTTCTGGGAATAAAACATGGACTTATCTTATGAACTACATAGGGACATCTGTGTAGGTTCATGTCTCTTAGTTTTCCACAAGCGTGTTAAACAGAGACCGAGAATGGCCTCTTATAAAAGATGAAGAAATAAGAAAACAGCTGTTATTCCTGGATGAGGGGAAGGCAGAGTAGGGGAAGTTCAACACTTTCAAAGGAAGAAACACTGGATTCAGGTCCTGAATTTTTTTGCTTTCAGCATTAGGGTCGTGTCCTGAGTCCACGCTCATGTTTGCTGGTAGTAAAACGACAGGTCAGCAATTCTGTATTTAGACATCTTATAAAAGTCGTTACTGGTTTGTCTAGTTCAGATTATTTTGTAACAGATATTTAGACTCATATTTTCACTTGTACACACAGCAACGGTGACCAACTGATCTGTACCTGTGCATTTGCCTTCAGCACCAAAACTTTGCATCAAGCATCCAGGGAAAAGAAAATAGCGATGTATCAGTGAGGCATAGGAGCAAAATCTCCCTACAGCTCTTGTCTGACCCTATTCTTTTGCTGAAGGACATCACCCTGAGAAAGTGAATAAAGCTGTGCAATGTGGACAACACGACTTGGCCACAGGAGACATTCAGAACATGCAGTGTGAGATCAACTTGTCAGGTAACACCTTCCTCCTCCTGCTGGGCCATGTTTAACCATGTCCAGGATTGGGGTAAAAACTGGAGTGAGAAACTTACAGCCTTTAACTGTTTTAAATACTCCTTCCTTACACAAACTAATTATATGTTCATCACTTCTTGGACCTCTAAAAGATATTAATATAGCTCTGCACAGGCAAGAACATATAACTTCTGATTGTAAAGCTAATGCACCACACTATGGTAATTTTTTCTATTTCTCTGTTGCTACAGACACCATTTAAAGCAGACCAAGCTGTTAATGAAGATACTTGATACTTGGCAAAAGTGCATATCATGAAACATTATACAGCTCAGGCTGTATAATGCTCAGGCAAAGCAACTCAGAAGTCTCAAGCCCCACTGTATTTAGTAGGAAGATGTATATTGTCTTTCACATTTATTATTCTCTATTTTCTTAAGGTCTGTCTGACAGATTAACTCAGTTTGCTGTGAGGGTTCTCAACAGCTGTATCACAGGAGACCACCACTATAGCTGGGTTTACTTATTTGTGGTGAGGAGGGGATTAATACACAGTAAGTGAACCCCAGGATAACTCTTGCAGTGGTCTGAGCAAATAGTTGGAGACTTTTATCGGTCTTACCTACAGCTGTGAAAAATACAGGAAACAATCAGAGACATGCAGTATTGCTCAGTGGTAACAGGAGGAAGAGTTATACATAAATGAATATTAAAGGATTAACTGTAAAATACATTTCAGTAAGATAAATGAGGTCTTAGTAAGAAAAAAAAAAAAAGGAAGTTTTTAGCTATTCCATTAATTTCCAGTGAAGTGAGTGAAGTTGAATTTTCCATTAATGTAACAAAAATACTTCCATGAAAGTTCTAATTTGATGTTTTTCATCTGGTTTTTTTTGGTGGATTTTCCCTCCTACTAGGCACACACTGCTAAAAAACCTATACCGAAGATTCCAGACTTTAAATCCAAACCTAGAATTAACAGTGGTTTGACAGTTTTGTTGGCAAATCCTCCAGGCAAGTTTACTGAGACTTAAGACAACATCCAAGACAAAGTACAAGGGTATGATACTACAAACATTTGTATGAAAGATTAGGGTGCCAAAACTACATCAGAAAATCCTGTTAACAAGGCAAATCCAGCACAAACAGTAAAACAAACGTTTCATTTGTGTCTGCTGCAGATTTTCCAAGCCTGCTGCTCTGTATTATTATTGAACCATCCCGAGTTGGCAAAAACCAGTGAATGAGATTCCAAAGTAACTCAGAAGTTTGGAAACTTATATTCTAGGGTATAAATTGGGAGATATTAAGCAGGCATTTGATATATAAACACAAATAACATAATCTCTCTATATTCTTCAGAGAGTTGACAAAGTTAATGTAAGACTAAAATTACTCCTGTTCCAAATCCTTAGTTTTATTAATTTTTATAAACGGCTATAAATAAAAGTTACCCTGAAAGACACACAGTAATCCTCTCTGATCCTGGTTTTCATTTTATAATTCTATCAGTGTTTTCAAGCTCTGAGATTCCAAAGTGTTTGTTCTCTAGTTAATAGCACTATGGTAGGAGTCTGTAAATATTGCAGTAATATGAAAATGAGCTAATTTAATTTCTTAGGAAAATGCATGTATAAAGTTCCCTGTGGTTTGTAATTACTGTAAAGTCAACAGTTTACATCAATGACCGGGTAATCAGCTAGTCAGAATGTGAATAATTAATGAAAAAATGTTTTCAACAAGCTTGCAAATGGAAGACTCCTTGGAGGATGGTAAAACAGCACTGCTGTGAGAATAGTTCTGTGCAGGAGCTGAGCCTCCTATTAAGTATATTTTTGTATTTTGTTCCTTATTTTTGTAAATATCTTTCTATTGATCTAATGCTACTTAACATATTAATTCCACTGTGCTAAATGAGGGCCAGCATCATGGAGGTGCTTTGAGGTATTGGAACACCAAAGAGAAAGGCAAAAATGCTGCACATCCTGGCCCCTCCTGTTGTTACACTGTTAACAAACAAAACCATTTTGTTTTTAACATTCTGGCATTGGCAGAATGAGTCTAGGAAACAACTGTATAGTGAACTCCCATAACAAGGAAGAACTATACCATTAATCTCTTCTGGCATGCCCTACACATGCTATCTATGCTTCAGCTGTAAAAAGAGGGGCTGTTTTTTATTATTTCATTGTATTTAAGAAAGGCTTTCATAAAAAAACACAGGAGAAAAGTACAGATTTTCAGTCTCACTTCTTCAACAGTCATTGCATTATCAGTCTTAATATGATTAAAAGCTACTTACTAATTTCAATATGCTGCTAAATTGATTGTACTATGACAGTCAGTTATATTTCTGGTAGCAAAACACAATGTCTCTGTGATTCCTCTAGTTTAAAATTCATTTTCACATTCACTTTCTGACTATGCCCCAAAATAATCTAAAGGAATTAGGCAGACCTCAGTAAGATCTTCTTATTGACATTTATGTTGATCGATGTTGGCTCTTACAGAATTGGAATCTACAGATCAATTCCCTTATTAGATTCGTTCTCAGCGCTGCCATGATCATTTTATCACAGAAGCTGCTGCCATCAAATGCTGCTTTATCACTTTATAATGGGATAAGCTGAAGCTTTCCTCTGGCATATAGTTGGAAATGATAACTGTCTGAGCTCTAAATATTTCTTTCACAGATTTTCAAAAGTATCCTTTTTAAATGCATGTGTCTGTTGTAAAAGCTATTTTAAACTGAATTTACCTAACCAGTAGCACTTTTTTTGTCCACAAGAAAATTCCAGTTCTCAAGGCAGTAAAAGAGACCCAACGTTAACACTGGAGACTGCCCTATTAATCACTTTTTTCTTGCTGAGTCTATGAGCCAAGTGATAGAAAAAATGAGGAATAAAGATATGACAGAAAAGCCAAAATGGACTCAGGAAGGGAATGTGTATTATATGAGCACACACACATAGGCAAACACTCCAAAAATCACACAAAATACATACACAATGGTTGTCACAAGTGTTTTATGTGGGTTTGAAAATATGCAGGGCCATGGTATTTTTTTGTAAGAGTGGTGTTACAGCTCCTGTTGAGAGAGGAGTTCATCACATTAATTTAAATCTCCGATAAAATAAATTAGCTTTTTTATTGCCAGGTTGAACTACAGGGCTATGATTGTTATGTATTGCTACAATCTAAGTCTTAATGGCATTTTAGCCCTGTGGTGGTCAAACAGAAACCATTTCAAACCTTCTAAAGGCTATTAAAACATGTGCAGATGTCTGGAAAATTAATACTATTATCTAACTCTAACCTTTTGCCTGTAGGAGGAAAGGGAGAGAGAAGGCTCAGGGAAGATGTTTTAGATCAATACATGGCAACAGAGAAGGGTAAGCACCGTTTCACACAGAGCTTCATTGGCTGTGAACAGGTGATTCAAGTGAGCAGATTCATCCTTATTTGGATTTCAATGAAATAATTCATTTACTCAGAAAAATAATTCAAAAGAGATGAGCAACATTTTTACAATCCTTCCTCACTGCTGTTTGCCAAGGTCCAGCAATCCAGACACTGGAAAGGTTCATTCATTTAAATGACAAGAGCATGAATTTGTCAAGGTTAATTTTTAACAAGTTGTATTTCCCTTGCCTCAGTATTATGCATTAAAAGGTTTCTCTTTATCTCCACCTATTTTTTTCTTTTTGGTGTGTGTGTGCAATACTTTTGAAATGTCATATGAACTGAAAGGAGTTTAAAAGTAGGAAGAGAATGTCAAGGAATACTTTTATCATTACTTTAAGGCTTTTACATACATACTTTTTTCTCCATCTCTAATGTATTGTTTTTGTTTCTGACAGAATAATTTCTAAGAAGGAGAGACTTTTTTCTTGCATACCTGGATACAAGATATTTGATTCTATCCTTTTTCTTAAAAAGCACTTTACTTAAAGTATGACTTAGTAAGTGGGCAGATTCCTTGCTGGTAAGAATTAGCGGCTTCACTTCTACTATGGAAATGAAAAGAATTTCTGCCAGGTCCCCTAGACTTCCCAAACTCTTGCTGCTTGCCAGAAATAAAGCTTTAGAAGGTCACAGTGTGATTTGTTGTGGTATCACAGAATCACAAAATATTCTGAGTTGGAAGGCACCCACAAGGATCATCAAGTCCAGCTCTCAAGTGAATGGCCCGTATGGGGATCAAACCCAGGGTGTTGGTGTTACAGCACCATGCTCTAACCAGCTGAGCTAATTTCAGTTTCAAAAGTCTCAAATCTGACCACAAGATCTCCACATGGCAGTTCAAGTTCTGTACAATTTATTCTGATATAAAAAAGTCATAGGGCTTGTGTGCAGGACACAGTACAACCCTGTGGATCTGATGATCTCAACAAGCATCTTAAATTTTGCCGTCAGACTTCTGGATTTCCACCAACCTACTCCAGAACGATGATAAACTGCAGAAGGATCTCACATTCAGCCATGCAAGCCAAAAAGTCCTAGTAAAGCTGAAACACAGGTGAGGTGGGAGAGGTGGGTGCTGATACCAACAAGAGGGTGCACCATAGTGGGTGCATGGAGGGTATGAGGATACAGACCTGCACTGCCCATGTTCATCTGCACCTCGCTCCTATTGCCCTGCCAGCAGGAATACCAGGAAATGGAAAATGGGAAATGCCAGTCATGGCTCCTGCAAGGGAAGATACCATGCCCTACAAGTACTACCTGGGACTTGGACTGGCTTTGGGAGTGCTGGGGCCAGGCCCAGGCATAGGATGGCATGGAAGAGTCTCCTCTCCCTCTCTGCAGCCACTGCCAGAGGCAGCCTGGCCCAGGCTGGGAGCAGCTGGGAGCTTTGCCTCTGGCATAGATGGCTGAGAGTTGCAAACCCTCTCAGCATTTGTCTCTGGTCAGAAGAAGCCATACAAACCAACATTTGATTAGGAATCTGTGTCCTTCTGAATTGATAGTTTTTTCATGGTGGATAAAAGCAGGGCTTAGGAGGTATTATATGGGAATTTAAAAAGGGGTCCGCTCCTGTTTTGGCAGAAATGAAGTAGCCAGGTTTTTAGAAGAGCTTAGCACAATGCCTGAACACATTAAAGTGTGGTCCTGTGTGCATGAAGGACCTAAAGCCTCAAATTAAAGGTTAATCCCATTTGTTGTTCCCCCATGAACTGGTGAAGGCTGGTAGCAGAGTGGAGAGTACTCATATTTCTAATTTTTGTCAAGATCTCCCAAGCATCATCTAGTGGAACAAATCTAAGTGAGCCTCTAAAATACAGTGCTAATCTCTGATTCATGCTCACACTTGCAGTATCTATAATTCACAATAATTGTGCCTAGACCTGTGCCAGTGCCTGCATCTAGTGTACAGGAGAAGTACACAAGGCTTATTTAGAGAAAAGGAGTTAATATTAAGTGATAGGAAACTTAAAAAAAATAAATTATGGAGCTCTTAAAATATAACTGAATATAAAAATTTAGGATCAAACCACTACAAATTTAAGTAGCTCATCTCTGAAATTGTATACCAGAAAGATGAGCTGAAGAGTGGGAGTCTATTTGAGATTTTTAAAGCACTGATATTAATTCAAGATGCCATTACTTTGGCAGTCTGTTTTCCATACTTCTAATGCAGTAAGTTGGAGTTTGATTCCTAGTGTTGAAGATGCCCTTGTAATGCACACAGGACACAAACAAATCACTGCACCTTCCTGCACCCAGACATGGGTCAGTGACTAATGAAATACAGCTCAGCCACGTCCAGAGCCAGGAACGAGTGGGAATGCTCCACAAATGCTAAAAATACAGAGTGGCTCCAGTCTGTCAATATGACATTGCTGAAGTTTCAATGCCTTTCCTTTCAGCTCGTCCTTATCAGGAGAGATACCCAGATGGTAATTGAAGAGTTAAGGCTCTAATGGACTCCTCAGTTTCACTGAGCACCTACGTGCTGATTTTATCTTGCAATACAGTATTTCACATTCTCAGCGAAGTCAAAAGAGATTTAGTCAATAATGTCATGGCCTTTGGATGAGGATTTGAATCTTACCAGTATCCAAACCATCATTAAAGCAGATAGGTCATTTGGGAAACAAAGGAGAGCATTAGTAAAATTCAATACTAAAACATGGGGTTGGTTCAGTAGGTGTTTTCTGATTCATTATGAGTAACATTTTGTTCTAATTACCAACTCTTTCTTGTATGCACAGTGTCTGCAAAAGTATAGAAAAAGAAAAAAGTATATAACAGGAAAATTAATTTTTTCCTAACAGATGGCAATAGAAAATATCTATTGAGTAATCTTATGTGCTTCAACCCACTTAGCCTAATGTTAGTTTCTTTCATTTGATGGAATGTGTAATTTTATATTACTAGCAAATTACACTGACCTGATATAATCTGAACAGTTTAAATGTTGCCAAGCAGAGTATTTATTGGCACCCCTATTTCTCAGTAAAAGAGCCATAATTCCATATTGTTTCTTGTCTTCAAACTGCCACTGCACATAAATAATAGTAACAAAACCACAGTTATGAAGCAAAATAGAAATGAAGTTTTATATGTATTGTGTGTAATAACAGATGAAATGAATCCTTTCTCTATTCTTGTTTCATATACAGTTTTGCATAGTTACCCTTCATTTAAGTCTCAAAGTCTTATGAAAACAAAAATGAACTTCATACTTAGCTCCATTAGTGCAATAAGAAGGAAATGACAGATCTGTAATAATAAAGGTTATATTCCTGTAATGCTTTAGAATTTCAATAGATTTCCACTTTACCGCAAGAAAAGGGCCTTTAAATCTTCAAATAATTTAATTTTATACATTCTTTTGGTATTTCATTTGGGAGTTACAGAGTGTGAAATATGCACCATGATGAGAAAACAATTACCCAGCACACCTGTTGTTTGAGCAGGCTGCATTTAAGCAGCACTTGCAGCAGTTACTGTTTTATTGCACTGTGAAATCCCAAATGGGGAGGCATTAAAAGCTGACCTGATGACATGAACTACCCTTTCATATGTAACACATGGCTTGTACTTACCACATCACGTACTGTGATAAGATTAGAACAAATCCATACTAATTTTTGCTATCAGAATGTCAGGGAGAAAGATTTTTCTACTCGGAAAGAAAATGGGAATGAATGACTCAACTTAAATACGACCATTACATATTAAAAAAAAATCTGTAAACTTCAAAACCAGAAACATATCAGAAAAAAATCGACCTGTTGGTCATACAAAACATAAACACATCACTAATTCATGGAGTTTTCTCCAAGTTCACAATCTAAAATACTCACTGCCTCTAAGCAGCCTCTGTATTACTCTTGATCATTTGTGTAGGGATCCACATGATAAGTTGCTAATACATCTTGCTAATAAATTCAACAAACAGAACAGGCTGAAAGATCATCTAAAACGTTAAGCATTGTAAATATAACTGCATGGAATAAAAAAGCACATATTTTTAATGTTTATTAGAGGTGTGAAGCACAGGGTAAGTTTGGAAAGGAAGACAGAAATACTATTTCCTATCGTGGAATCCCTTCCTTTTTTCTTAAACTTATTCCCATATGAAATGCACACAATAAAGGAAAAACCATGAAAAAACATTCTCGTACTTAATGACTCTGCCTACACACTTGCTTAGTCTCAAATGCCATATTGGATTCCTGCCATCATGTGTATCATCCCTGATAATAAAAATCTATGCATAGAATAAAGAGAAATGTATGGTTCACCCTTTTTCAGTTGTTTATTTTTCTTTGTCTAAAACTAGGCAGTAAAATCTTACTTTTGTTGTTAAGGCCTGTCACATCAGTGGTGCCCCACTGTTTCCTTGATGTGCTTACTGTCCTTGCTCTTCAGAACAACACCTGTACATTTCTTCAAAACGTAAAAAATATTTCTCTCCTCAGTCAAAATTATTCATAAATACTTCACCAAAGATCCCTTGTGGCTCTCCTAAAGATTATTTACTCATTTGATTTACTGGTTTTGGTACCGCTGTAGCAATTTATTGCCATTAGGACAATGGAAAAAGCCCATTTTTAGATCTGGTACCTGAAAATTATCTGTTTAAAATTGTATCACAAAAAGTTTGTGTTGACATGGAAAGCCTTTTGGTGCTTTTCTGTGGGACTTCTCAAGGGTAGTTAAAACTAGGACAGAGGAATGCTCAGTTGGGGGTAATTTTGTCTTAAAACCATTATAATTCTCATCAGGAGTACATGTTTTGTTTTTGTTTGAGAGCCAATTGGTAAGAATTGAGGTGCTGAAATAAGGGACAACAGTCTGACAAGAAGGTAAATCATCAAAACATGAATTACTGATGTAGCAGACTTCTCAGGTCAGTTGATCCAGCTCACTCCTAACAAAATACTGCTCTCCTCTTGCTTTAGTATGAACTGTTCAGAGGGATACCACCCTAAATCTTCTGTCATGCATCATGCCATGGTCTATAACAAAAATTTTGGTGGTGTTCCTTTATCAGCCTGAATTAGATTTAGATCCCGAAGTTCCAAACTTAAGGAGGTTAGACAGAGTTTCTCCAGAGGGGGGTGTTTCCCTTCCTTCTCCCATCACTGACTTTGGTCATCCATTCATCTAACCAGTTGCCTCTCAGGAACACTTTATTTCTGTAATGTTTCCTCAGCACATATTTGGCGCTGCAAACAGGGAAAGTGAGAAATGTGGCTTATAATGTATTATTAAATGATGATGATTTAAGCTGAGATGAAATGCAGACTTTCAAAGTTTTGTATTTCTGTCTTCTCAGATATTACTGGTGAGTGAGGACATGATACAAATAGAAAGTAGATACCAGTTTACTGTGATAATGCAAGACTGGAAATAATGACAGCATCTTCACATGAAGAAAACTTTCCTTTAATTTGTCCTGGAAAGTCTCAAAAAACTTTGAGTATTCCATACTAGATCACTGTCTTGATTCCTGACATACAGAAGCATTATCATTTCTCATGGCTACAAGCCTGGAGGCTCCTTCTTGGGACAGGATCTTCCTGACAGTAATTGCACACTCTGGTGTAGCCTTGGAGTGGGGGAAGCACTCAAGCAGGGCTACAGCCTGGAATCTTTATTCCATATTTATGGAATATTTATGCCATAAATAGCATACCCCCCCAACCCCCCCCATTACACCTCTCAATAGGTGCTCTACTAGCAACGTCATTCTAGGATAAAGGTTAATGTACTGCTTTAAACTTAATATATCTCAAACATGCTTCACATCTACGTGATTGCCTTTTTCTCTGTTCATACAGCCCTGGAGACTGTCCTAATGTTTAAGCAGTATCCCATTACTGCTGAAGCAATTAGCAGATCTGGAATTAATTTCTCCCTCAAGCCACCAGCTTGTCCTGATTTCTGAGTAGGTAAATATCACTACAGATACTTCCACACCTTATTTATATTTATGTTTACTGAGAAAAAATGGACAGAGATTGTTCTGGAGCTGGAATTTTCCAGGAGGTTTGCAGATAAGAGTACCCTGACAATCTGATGGATGCAAAGGAATAAATGTGAAGTAAGCAAATAAGGTCAACTGCAGGAGTTTCAGGGCTTTAAATACCATTATACCATTTGCTGATCTTGGTATGAAGTTTGCCTGCTCTCTCAAGAGCCGGAGGCACAAGGCAGGATCAGCTTCTGGGAGATGGGAATTCTACTTCTACTCAGCATATAATAGCCCAGTTATTGAAATGTACTTTGGAATGCTGACAACATGTTTGCTAACAATGTGTGATGATCTTTAGTTTTAATTTCAAACTCAAAATACCTACTGTCTGAAATACTTAAATAGTACATAGATCTCATTGCTGCAAAGCAATGCAACTTTGCTTTTAACCTCCTGCATTGACATCATCATGTCTAACTACACCTGAACCCGAAGTCAAACTCTGAGCCTGGAAATTCCAACTCCTTTTGTCAGGTATTAGGGCCATTAATGGCTCTCTTTTTCTCCCCATATACAATAATGTCATTGGTGCCATTTACCCCTTCCTGCTAAGTTGTGCAACTGTTCCATCAAAGTATGTACAGCTACATCCTGTCTCATACGTCAGGGCACAGTTGTCAGGTTAATAAAAGAGCTAATATCAGTGCAGTTATAGCAAAGTAGATATTATTTAAATTGGCCTTCTGAGAATTCATTGCACCGTGCCGTAAAATTTTAGACAAAATTTTAGACATAAAATTAAACAATGTAGATGGTTCATGAGTAATAAATGTAACTAATCTGGCCAAAGAAACACAAGGAGAAAAATAGATGATTCAAGAGACCTCCCTGATTTGTTCTGGGGTTGATAAAGTAGAATTTTCATGATGGAAATAAAATGGCAATGAAAATACAGTTTAGGATCAGAGACATTGTAAATCTTATGATTAGAAATATTATTTTATACTTTCCCAACTATGAAAATTTTATTACTTATTTAATCAGATAAATCAACTCAATAAATTTTGATACTTGCCACTTTTTCATACCTTTTACCGAAGATTCCCTGCGTGCTTTATAAAAAGAAAACCATGACAACAACTTTCTGGGTGAAAAGTGAAAGCAGGACTTCACCCATGGGAACGATTCAGCTGGAAAACATCTTGAATTTGTGTAGAGAGAGATACACCATGTAACAAAAAATACCTGCTTATTTAGCAGAAGGCAAATCCTGACCCCTGTTATCCTCAGTAACTTTATACAAGGCTTCATCATTCTACAAGGAGGATATAGAATATCCAAATGAGGTTTAATGTCAGTAGTTATGTTTTCAGGTGTGAGTGGAAAAAGAGGGCAAAAGACTAAGCAGTCTATACCCAGTGCATTCAAAACAAGTCTGCCCTGCCTAGGAAGTAGAAAAACACTGTAATTTGGTGATTTTAGCAGTTTCAAGTTTCTCTGAAGAAAGCACTGCATCATTTAGAAAAAATAAAGCAAAGACAGAAATACAGTGTTATTGACATTTAAAATATTTTTCATAGATGCTGTACATGGCCATGAGGAAAGCAGAAGGGATAAGTTTCATCTAAAGCTTCTTATTCTTACTCTTGCATCCTCTTTGAATTTGCCTCATCCCTTCAGCATCCATCTGTATATCACCTCCACAGATTTCTCTCTTCACTTCAAATCAGTTTTGCTCTACTCAATTTTAAATCTTTGTCTATTATGCCCAACTATTTCTCCCACTTGCAGATGAAATACAGGTGGTTCACGAGAACAGAGTTCCTGGTTTGATTTCAGAAACCCTCTTGTTATGACAGGCAGTATTTAATATCTTTTTGGCAACCACATTAACAGAGGAAAATTAAGGCTGTTAGGGCAGAAGCTACTCTTTTGTGTCAGGTTTTAACTAAAACTATTGCTCTTTCTCTGGTGGTGCTGACATAAAACACTTTTCCAAGGCTTCATCATTTTAAAAAAGCTGTTTCAGAGAGATTGTCTGAATATAACAATATCAACAACCTCAATAATAATAATGGTGATCAGCCTCCTCCTTATTTACCTACTCCAGTACGGTCTCTGTAAATCACACACTTCAGCTAGAAAGAAAGTCCCCAGAAAGACATGGTAGCTGTTAAAAGTGCCTACAGTATCAGAGGTGAACAAAAAAAAAGCCTGAGTTACCTCTTTCTCCTCCTCACATTGCTTGTGTTTCCATGCCAGAGGTGCCACAGCATCTGTGCCACTCCCTCCAAGCACTAAGCACACCAAAATTTCTAGCAGCAAAGAACTTACATGGCAATATACACAATCACATGCCTCAACACATATTGCTTCAAAAATGCTATTAGACCCTTCAGCTTCATAAGTACTTACACTTCTTGTAAATGCATGAAAATATAATCCTTTTAACACCATTTTTATGCTGCAGGATCCCTGGGGCAGTCATGAAAACCGTATTACATGATTTTTTTTTTTTTAAATTGGTAGCAAAATCAGTTTTCTTTTGAACTGTGTGAGAAGCATGAGGAAAACAAACACAGTGGAACTGGTATGGTACATGGGCCATTCCTCTGCAGTCAAATTCAAAACACTGGAATCAATCCTTTCATGAAAAAAATGTGAATGATCTCATTTCTAAGACACATGAAACATGTATATTTGCTCTGCAATCAAACATATAAAAACCCCAGGGTAATGATGACACCTACTCTAATTTTTAATTTTTTTGCTTTTTAAGAAATCTATATTTCTGTTGAAATCTGAGAAGTCAAAATGTTTATGGATTAAAAATAAGATTGGTTTGTAATACAAGAGTCTTCTAATGTCAAATACAGCATAATCTGATGGCAATACACTACCAAATCACAGAAGCTGATATGCAGAAAAAGTAACCAATTACTACTTATTCAGCTTCTGCCCTCTACTGTGGCATTCTTCAAAATTTGTAGTTGTACTGAGTGTGACTAATCCTAGGATGAGATCAGCATTAAATAAAATTGAATTGTACTGTATCAGACAGTGCAGGAAAGGTGAAAACACCCCTTGGCCCCAGTTAGCAGTATTTGCCCATTCACTTTGACTGGGTTCATGATTTAACAGGAATGTCCTTTAGCACATATTTAGAACTTTCCTGCAGTGACACATGGAAACCAATATTTACCTACTGCTCTAAATCTGGGCTGTGTCCATTTCAAAGTCCAAACTGTGCTTTAATTCTGTGCAGGTACAACAGTATTTGTTCAATTGCAGTCCTAAGAAAACACCCTTCAGATGTTACATTTCAGACTTCAAGATTATAGACTTCACATCATTTATTCAAGTCTGAAGTATAATTAGAGGATAATTACATTTATAGAAACTCACAGATTTACTGGATTTTTTCTTCTTCTTTTTTTTTTTTTGTAAAAAAAGGACATATGAAGTGTTTTAACAGAAGTTCTTAATTTTCTGATGTAAACTGCAACTTTTTCTCTGCTTTTTTAACCCGGGGGGGGTTAAAACCTGTTGATAGCAAGAGTAGGGACAAAACACCAGGGAGACCTGCACTTTGTGAATTAACTTAATTCCCTTTTGTCCTCATACAATGAAGACAAATCAAGTGAAGAGGAAGGGGAGAAATCCGCACACTTTAGTTCCTGCCAATCTGTGCAAGAACAATGATGCAAAATAGTTTGAATCCCTCACAAAGACCTGTTAGATCATTTGATTCTTGTTTCCACCTTGTGCGAGTTCATCTCTTTCAACTTCTTTCACATCTGAGACACAATCTGGTTTTGAGGGACTCAAGTCAAATCATTGATCCCACTTTTCAGATGCCACCTAACATTCCCAGAATAACCTGGTTTTACTGTTGCCACACAAGGAATTGGGAATAGGAGCCATATATGTAATAATCAATGTCCAGAGTATGACTCCTGTGCAATTTAACCCCAAACTAATGCAGACTTGAGTCAGACACTTTGGAAAGAGAAAAAAAAAAAAAGAAAGAAATTAAAAATCGCTCCAAACCAGGAAGAAGGAGCAGGTTATATGACTGTCAAAAGCAGAAGTGAGCAATAAGGATCCATGCTGTGGTGGATGTGTCAGGAAATGTGGATGGATAAATCACTCTTCTATACAGGCATCTATGAAGGATGAAAAATGAAAGAAAGCAGGGGGCAAGGGACAAGAAATCAGAACAGAGGAGGTTCTGACCTAGCAATACATAAATCAACACAAAATCAAGAGACAGCATAAGAACCTGATGAAAATTCAAGAATACAGATCCCTGTGATGGTGACCTGGCACCACTCTGCCTGTGTTTTAGGATTCCACAGTAGGTATAACTACTTGTCCTCACCATGGGGATTCCCTTGCCTTTAACAGCAGCTGTGAGAAGACCAGGTTTCCTCAATAAACAGATAAACCTGGTGAGACTTAGCAGCCCTCAGCTGCTGAGCAACAGTGCAAGGGCCATATGTTACTTTGAGATACAGATGCAGAACAGCAAGGATTTAAGTAAGATACACCTTTAATATCACTTATGTTGCTGCCATGACCTGCAAAGTTTTAATTAGTCTTCATTTGCTGTTCCCCTAGCTCATGGTCAGATTTGTTGGAACTTCTGCAAAGCAATTCCACTTGTACAAAAAGATGCCAAAGTGATGGATTCATTCACAATAATGGACTTCGCCAAATGAAAAGGGATTCTGAAACATCTCTTAGTATTCCAGAATGGCAAATGAGTGGGAGATAGGACACTTGGTTTCTCAGCTATATCCTTCCATAAAACACTGGCAAAAAAAAATCAGTCTAAGCCTGTGAAGATGTACTTAGGCACTCACAAGAAAGCTGAAACCAGGACAGTATCACATATGGCAAAAGTTAAATAAATGGGCTGTCTTCTCACAGGAAATTACACTGTTCACCATCAAGCAGAATGTTAAGGAATCTGAGCTTCTCCCCTGCAGAGGGATAATGAACCCATATCATTCCATTTATCATAGTGAAGAAGCACCAAAAAAGTAAGTTACTCTGCAGGTGTGCTCCTCTCTCCAGATTTCCACATAATACCTAGTCATAGTTCATCGGTACACACTCAATTTCAGTGGGATCAGATTATAGATAACAGATATTCTTCTAATATATTAAATATATCAACAGTCATTTCCTGTTTCTTGACATAACCTTAAAAAGAAGAAAAGTATTTTATAATTGTAAGAAATATAAAGCTCATAGCTTGCTTTCTTCAAAGGCCATTTCCTACCTGAAGGAGGAGGTCAGAAGCTGGTTTGACTTTCTGCTGGAAAAGCACACTTAATGTTCGATTCTGTTGTTCCAAATCAAAAACTCTCATTTTCAGCTTTATACATTCCTCCCTCAGACCCTGCAGCACAAGAGAAAATAAGAAGATTAGAAAGCAGGTAACAGAATCACTTACAAAGCTCCAAGTAATGTCAGATACTAAGAAGACATTAACACACAACTTTTAAAGTAGTATAAATTGGAAATGTGCTCCTTCATTTTCTCTGGTTGTTTGATCATCCAGAGTAATATTAAAAAAATCTTGTAATGACAAACAGTAGTTACCTGTCACCTCCTTTTGGAGTTTTCTGTTAGAATGAAAGTGACTTTGCTAGAGATGTGTTTCATATTGCAGTGACACAAAGCAGAAAGCAGCAATTAATATGTGAATACTGAAATAAGCAAAAGCTAAAGAAAAGCCTAAACTATACCAAACCAGGAAGAAGTTCAAAGTGGCACTGTGAGTTCAAGGTCCTATTCTGAAGTCTGATCCCCTCCTCCCTTTTTCTGGATAAAAAAGCCATTGTTGTGGCCTGTTGTGGATCATCTGTATCCTCCCCACTGTAACTTGCCTTTGTAGAGCTGGAAAGGCTGTAGTAAGATATTGGTGACCAGACAGAGGTAGTGTTATGATCCTGCCTGAGAATTCCAGCATGAGCCAGGTCCTGCACTTGGGTCCCAGCATTCCCATGCAATGCTACAGGCTGGGGACAGAACAGTTGGAAAGGGGAAAAGACCTGGGAGCACTGGTGGACAGCGGCTGAACGTGAACCATCAAGTGCCCAGGTGGCCACAAGTGAAATCCTGCCTTGTTTGAAACATCGTGTGGCCAGCAGGACCAGGGCAGTGATTGTCCCCTGGACTCAGCACTGGTGAGGCCACACCTCAAGTCCTGTGTTCAGTTCTGGGCCTCTCATGGCAAGACACTGAGGTGCTGGAGCATGTCCAGAGAATGGCAACAAAGCTGGTGAAGGGTCTGGAGCAAAACTTCTAAAAGGAGCAGCTGAGGGAGCTGTGATGTTTATACTTGAGAAAAGGAGGCTCAGAAGGGACTTTTCAGTCTCTACAGCTCCCTGAAAGGAGGTTGTAGCCAGGTGGGAGTCAGTCTCTTTGCCCATGTAGCAACTGATAGGACAAGAGGAAATGGCCTCAAGTTGCTCCAGGGGAGGCTCCAATTGGGTATTAGGAAAAACTTCTTAATGGAAAGGATTGCCAAGCATTGGAACAGGCTGCCCAGGAGAGTGGTGGAGTCACCAACCCTGGACATGTCTAAAAGCTGTGTACATGTGGTGCTTGGGGACATGGTTTAGTGTTGGGCTTGGCAATGCTGGGTTAATAGTTGGACTCCATAATCTCAAAGGACCTTTCCAATACAAGAAATTCTGTAATTTTATGAAATAGCCTTAAAATTACCCATTAGAAGCAGAGGTGGACTGTAAAACCATGAAGGCCATTAATGACTTTCAGATATAGCAAATATCTATCTATCTATCTATCTATCTATCTATCTATCTATCTATCTATCTATCTATCTATCTATCTATCTATCTTCACTGTAAAAGCTGCTTTTCCTGGCCACTTGGAGGAATACAGGATTCCTCAGGATTTTGCGGAGTGAGCAGAATGTGACACAGCTCTCCAAAATAATCTGTGCAGCTGTCCCTTTTGAGGTATGAGAGCTTCATAATCAAGGAAAAACAGTCTCCTAATTAAGATTACATATAAAAATAAAGCTGCAGCCATATCTAGTTTGATGGTTGTTTTTTTTTTTTTTTTAATTTACAACTCCAAAATATTTCCCCATATTCCTTTAAATTTAGGACATTTGCTGCCCTGTGGTGTTGCCTAGCTCATATTACTTTCCACCATATGAAGATGGAGAAACAGGCCTCTGGATCCCCATATGCTGTCCTGTCAATACCATTAACAACATGATGACCTGGCTTTATGAGAAACAACTCAGAGCAGGAAATTGTGGTCAGATGCAGCTTAAACTCTTGCCTACAATTGCTCTAGTCTACGCTGTAACAAGCACCGAGGTTATAAGAGGTGAACACAATAAAATATGCTCATCTTGAGACTTCCAGAAAATTGTAAACAGCTTTTTATGCATATGTATCAGATTTTTATGACACTACTGGATGAATGCAGTTATTTTCTCTTGATAGTTTAATAACCTTTGTTTTAGGTGGCTGTCAAATGGCTGTTTAAGTGAAATTGCTAGAGCCTTCCACCACAAACCCCCAAAAATCTTGAGTTTGATGTTTTGTAAAGCTCTAAAGCTTTGATTTCTGTCAGTGAGACCTCTTATCCCTGGTCTTGCACAAGCATCAAGACCCATCATTATGTACCTTTTACAAATCAGGGAATTTAAAATTGAGCCCTGTCTGTTAAAACAGTGCTTAAACATTTCAACACCACCAAGTGCACTGAAAGGGAAAAATGATACACAGAAACTAACAATGCAGAAAAAACTGAAATCTTAGCAAGGCCTCTGTGCAAAACCTTCCTATCTTACAGTTTTAAAATTGTAGGATTTATCTTTTAAATTCAGAATTTCTGTAAAAAGTGAAATATAAGAGAGTAGATTACCTGCCCAGATGCTATAAACCCTGCCCGTGGTAATGCCACACATAGCCCAGAGGAGAAATGAGGCACATAAAGGTAGCAGTATTCTGGCAAAATAAAGTCTGAATTTAGAAAGTTGAAGTCCTAGAATTACCAATTAATAAAACTTACACATGTCTGAAGCATATAATTCCTCTCCTGTGGGCAAAATGACTAGCTATTAAAATAGTAATCTCCTAAATATTTAAGGTATTCCTATGGTTTTACTAGAGTAATATCCAAGCATCCCTCTAGTCTTGCTTTATCTCTTCAATATGAATGAGACTCTTCTCCAAAATGGGATCCAATGCCCTCACTAGAGGTTCCATAAAACCACTGCTCTTCCTCTGAACATACCTCTTTCTGTTTCAATTAACACTTAATTCACTCCTTTTTTATTTAATTGATGAAAATGAATAAGAAATAACCTCCATACAGAGCCAGAATAAAAAAAAAATATTCTCCTGAATACACTCCTATGGAGGAGAGTAATATGCAATGTAATACACAGATCACAAAATGCATGGGGGGAAAAAAATCCAGTTCTCAGCACTCCAATCAGCTCATGTTATATGAGAAGTCCTTGGGTGGAAGGAGAAAGAATGGATGTTTTCAGTAAACATCATAGCATAGAGGTTTGCCTCAAATAATTTTGTTGCTTTTCTGACTTCTTAAATTTCCGAGAGGTAAAATTTTCTAGTAGTGAGTGGTACAAAATCCATAGAATTTTGCTACATAAAAGTTGGGAAACTTTGTTGTGTGGCTAATTCAGTAGAAATCTCAATTTAAAATAGTTTCTCCATATCCTCAGTAAAAAAAGTCTCAGAGAAATTCTATATGTATTGTAACAAATTATGTACCTGAAAAGTGAGCATTTAAGACTGTAATTTCATTTCAAGGATTCAGTGACATTGATGAATCACTCAAGCCCTGCTCACTCAATTTGTGTCACCGGATTCCCTCAGTGGAATCACAGTCTTTCCACACAGTGGTGAGTACACAGTGCCTTATACCTTACATTACAGCATGTATTTAATTTAAGCAAAAATTAGTCCTTGAGGGACAATTTCAAATTCACAGCAAAGCCTACACAGTGTGCACTACTGTACAAAATCACTCTCCTCCATTTTCTGGAAGCTCTCAGCTTTTCTCCAAGTCTTGCAATGCCCCAGAGGTGTGTTATCTCTCTGTGGCATGACTGGTTCTGTCTTACTGCTCAGCTGCATGATGGTAGATTTATCTGTTTACTAGTTACTATTTGGGTTCTGATATCTACCTTTTTGGGACTGGTGTGAGGAGTGCAATTTCCTCTTTATTGTATGCCTTTGTGTTCCTGTCTTTTCTTATAAAAGGACGAGTATGAACGGTGTCAGGAGCACTATAACAGCTAATATTCATTAGCATTTAGAAGAGCACCCTCTTTCCTCTTTCTACGGATATTAAATTACCTGTTATTACTCAGTAATAGGTAAGCAGCTGTTAAACCCCATCAACCTTAAGTAAATCACTTTATTAAATGTATTCAAATCTGGTTTTATTGTATCCATATGAATTCCTTAGTTCCTATGGGTTTGGGAGAATTCATTACTGAGAAAGTATGTAGTCACCAAAATGTCTGACACCTCTGCAAAGGGAATTAGGAAGCTCTTCTCTTCATTTGGGAAACAATCATACTATTCCCAAACTAGATATTAATATATTGCAATTAACCCACCGCTAAATATTTCATCACATATGGTTTTATAATATAGAATGTGTATGAGGCTTTTGTGTATATTAACATGACAAAATAACTCAATTTCCATTGAAACTGTATTGAAAAACAGATCTGAGATTTTTTTAAAAAATAGCTTGTTATATTTCTAAAAGATATCACAGCAATAGCTCTGCAGACTCTGCAGTCCTCTGATGAAGCACAGACCATGCCCATGTGTGTACCCAGAGTAACAGCATGGACAGCAACACTCCAAGCTTCCCTGGGTGCTGTGGCTTGCACAAACCACCTCCAAGCTGCAACACTTCCAACTGCTGTAAGGCAATATCCCTCTTCCAGAGTAAAAGGCTTTGTTGTGCATCTCAAAACCATGGGATTGAACAATGATACTTTCAACCCTAATCTGTGGTAACAACTGTGTGGCTGTTTTGTGGTCACAGCTGTTGGGTGAACAGATTTAGGGAATGTTATTACTTCTGTATTCCTGATGCTAGCTTGGGTCACAGGAGCGTGTTATTTATGTAATGGGCAATGGCACACTCCAGAGTCATGCATGAGACATCTACAGGTCACCTGAACATCTCTGTCTCCAGGACAGGATACCCCAGAGCAGACTTAATGAGGTCAGAACACCTCCCTGAACATCTTTTAATCTGTACAGAATGTCACAGAACTGATTCACAAAAAAATCTGCCCAGAAAGGAGCTGAAAAGGATACCCAGCCTTCTCCCTGATATTTGGATAGACAAATGCAACCTTCTGCACCTATTTACCATTCATTTAGGTGCAGATGGTTCTGGATGTGGATGTTTGTCTATCCCACTCACAGGCCACTTTCCCCACTTTTAGGAGTTTATTTGGCAGAGTTAAAGGTCATCTTGCCCACACCTGAGCTGTGCAGCAGCCACCTGGCAGCTACACCTGCACGCAACCTCCTGCCTTCTTCATCCTGAACTGCATCCTGATCCCCTGGCTCAGCTTCACTGGAACCTGTCTCCTCCCCACAGACCTGCCCAGGAACCACAGGACTGGCTCTGAGCCCTGCCTTCAGGTCTGACTCTGACCCTGAGCCCTGCCTTCAGGTCTGACTCTGACCCTGAGCCCTGCCTTCAGGTCTGACTCTGACGCTGGGGCTCCACATCCTGCCTGCCCTGCTGCCCCCTTGCTCCCTGCTCACCCCTTTGCAGGGGGCATTCTGAATGAC
>JAOXXN010000102.1:31978798-31989719 GCA_026770055.1 Myrmophylax atrothorax
CAAAGTCTTCTTGGATCTGTTCATTGAATCTCTGATTTCAGTGAGTGATTCCTTTACAAACAGGCTACGAAAATTAAGAAATCTAAAAGCATTATAAATAAATGCTGCACTTCATCTCTTATCAAGTCACAGTGGAAACATCTGTATAATAAAACCTGTTCTCACACCACTGGCTTTGAAAGTGCAGTGAAAGGATGTAATGCAGTCAATGTTAGCTTGACTTTTGTGCTTCTTGATTGCCGAGCAAATCATGACTATTTATTTGGCATTTTTATAATGAGGACTGGACTAGAAGGGAACACTTGACTGATTTTGCTTAAGAATCTGTGCCAGTTCCCACAACATGGGAAAACCAGCACTTGATATACTAAATCACTCTATACTGCAACTGAATACTTGATAATAATCCTCATTCCCCCCAAAGTATTCATTTGGAAAATTTGTAATAGCACTTGTGGTCTCCAAACCCTGCCTCCTAATCCAAACCTTCATTTCTTTAACAGAAACCACTGGGGTTTGATCTTATTGTAAGGCTGCTCAATTTTTGCTCAGAGGGATCTGACTGCCTCCCATATTGCACATTCTGGGCGTCTTTTGCCAGTTAAGCAAAGTAGGTCTCCTTGAAGGAAACCACTATTGAATTTATTTTCGTTTTTATTTCCAGGCCATACTTACAGAAGGCTAAGCCATAGTAAGAAGCCCTGACTTGAAAGCAGCTTGAAGCAGCTTGAAATCCATTGCACACTTGCAGGCACCTGGGGCAGTGCCAGTACTGACCCCCAGTGCAACCACTAATCCAATGCAGACCCTGGCAGGGGTCTCTGCAGGAAAAATGAACTTGCTGAGAACAGTATATAGATATCAACTGATTTCTATAGTGATTTTTAGTTTTAGGCATAGCTGTCCTCTAGGAACTTATGTATATCTTCTGTTACACACAGAAATGACCACCTCTGTCCCTCAGCCCACCGAACTGCTGCACACAAGGAACATGCAGCGCCTGCCACCAGCCCCTCAGGCACACATGTTGGCTCTTGGGGGAACAGCTTGCAAAGCACAGCATCATTCAGTCAGCCAGAAGTAACTGTGGCATAACTTAGGCCTAAATGAAACATTCAAGGACCCTAAAATGTCAAAACAGAGGCCTTTCCTAGTTCTGAGGTGGGAGAAAGTATTTTGCACAAGAGTCTCTCCAAAAACAGGAAGATTTAAGAACTTCAGTCATGACTTGGATAATGCTAAATAGCACTCAACTTCCTAAATTAGAGACAACATGGTTCTGTGAGACTGAGCTTATGGAAAACCAGTTTGAAAGGCAAAACTTCAGACTACTTCAACAAAACAGAGGTGGTCTTGTACTGATGTGATTGCTAAGATACAGTTATTATAAGAGACTTGGTCAACTCCGATTTTAATTCCTTTCTCAGGATGAAAAACATAGCCTTAATAAAGCTAAAAATTATCTTTGGTTCAGCTAATAGGTTTCTTTCTCTTTCACAGATGTTGAAGAATAGTCTGTTCTCTCCTGTACGTCAGCTGTTTGCATGGCTTAAAAGTTAATAAAAGGCTACACACCTGATGCTTCAATAGACAATCTTCACTTTTATAATCACAATGAAATTAATTAAAATAGAACACATGAATAAAAGGGAATCACATAGAAGAAAGTCTTCCTTACTCAACCATTGTAGAGTTGAGACAAAAGGATGGGATGAGGCAGAGAGAAGAAAGCAGAAAGTAGCACGTATTTTGCAATAAGTAAGGGAAGAGGAGATCAGAATCATAGAATGGTTTGGACCAGAAAGGACCTTTTAAAGATCATCTAGTAGTGGGCAAGAGATGAAGGTCTAAAGGTTGTACATCTAGTTAGCAGCTCAACATGCTCTGAAGGTATCATGAATAAAGGTCAAGAGGAACAAAGTTATGACAGTGAACTTTAAAATCCCTGACAGGATGCTACAACACAGTTACCATGTGCACTTCTTTGTTATTCATACTAAACCATTTGTCCATTTATAGAAAGCTTTATTGATTTACACAGACACTCATTTGTCATGCCCAGTGCAGTGCATTAATAGCTGTCCAAGCACTTCAAATGTACTCAGCAATTTTTTCCTGCTTTCAGCCTCTGACTTGGTGCACTTTTGTGGTCACAGCTTCATACAGCGCACCTGAGAGGTCAAAACCTGTAGCTGGCAAAATCAGTAATGCTGTTGCACTTTTTCTTTAGGTCCTTAGAGCACTTTTTGGTAAACTGTGAATTTACCACATGAACTATCACTGTGTCTTTGGCCACAGGAAACTTTTTGTTTTATTCTGTTCCTGTTATGCAGAATGTTTGCCCTTCGAAAGACCAATCCAACAAATTGTCAGAGAGAAGTTCTGCTGGTCAGAAGTACTGAAAATTACATCTGTGCTTTTAAAACAACATAATTGTGGCAACAAAAGCCTTGATTTAATTCTAGCACTATAAAAGCATTTTCACTGGCTACTTTCCAGTGCCTTTCACATTGCTATGGTTTGCTCTTTTCCAGGAGTAAAATGGGAACTGCACCTCAAGACCAACAAAAAGCAGCCCGAGGCCTGTGCAGCTGCATGTGGTGTTTTACCAATTACTGATGAGCAGATTCATGTATTTAAACATGAATTTACAGCAGAAATGATGTAGCAGATTTAAAATTTGTGACAATTATATGCTGCCAGAGATCAGAACACAGAACTTGCTCATTTGTCTGCAGACTTTCAGAAGATTGCAGGGGGGACTCCCACCCAGGGTCCTGGACAGGACAAAACCACTGAGATCTCTTCCGGTCTGCCGAGTGTTTCCCAGTTCACACAAAAAGGAACAACAGGTGTTCAACCTAAATGATGAAGCATTCCTTTTGGAAGAAGGGTATAACTAAAATTTAATCCTTCAAATCTACTTACATTGGATAAATGTATGAACTTCAGGAGTTGAATCAAACAAACCAAAACCAAATGGGATTCATACACTGCTGATGAGACTGTGCCTTAAAAAGTGACTAAAGCAATGCTCATATCTCTGTGAAAATACCTTTACTTTTTTTCTTTCCAGGAGTTGGGGCTGAAAATTTTCAACTGGTTCAAGAACAGTAATATTTGTCTTTTTTTCTTTTTGTTTACTCTGAAGTAGTTAAGAATGACAAGCCTTTAACACCTTCAACATTTTCCCTTCTGACACCACAGAAGTGTTTGGAGTTGACATTTTAAAGAGAAGGTTAGGAATAGATCTAGCAGAACAGACTGCATTATAAACACAGGCTTATCTGCAAGCAAATAAATATCTAGGCTACTAACAGGTATATCAATAATAGTGTTGTAGGTTTACCTGCATGCAAATTGTAGAAAATAGCAAATTCTACCAGTATTTACAGAGATAAAAATAGACTTACAATATATCTACTGGTAAAGCAATGTCAATACAGGCCTTTGAACAAACAGATTAAAATTATGAAGGACGTCATTTTTTTCCTCCAAAATTCTTTCAAATGATCACAATATAAAACATTTTTGAGGATGAGGAGTAAAAGAGCCCTAAATAAGCAGAGACAGGTAGCATAAAGCTCTATTTCCTAAAGTTAAACACATACATATGGGGTCTATGTAATGCATATACACTTAATAAAGCACAGAAGTCCAAGCAAGGAGAGCCAACAGTTACAGCAAGACTCCCACCCTTTTCCTCCTGGGAAGGAAGGAAGGAAGGTCTGTGATTCCAATGCTGCCCTCCAGCAGCACTGCCTGGGGCGGTCAGGGAGGAGGAATGCTGAAACTCAGCCACCTTTCCCAGGACTGTTCCCACTGTTCTAAAAGCACAGAAGTGGGCAGCACCCGGGCACCACGGTACAGGCCATGATGCCACCACACAAATGTAAGTCATAAGGCTGATTTTTTATACAAGAAACTTTGTGTACATTGTGAAATTTGTTTATTTTGTGATTTTCCAATATTTACACTCAGTGATCCTTCCCCTTGCAAACTGTGAATGAGAGGCAGCTGTTCCATCTCATTCTTTTTCTTCCCCTCTTATTTTAAGTGATTTGCTCCCTTATGGAACTGCTCTCTCTAAGAACAGAGCATTTCACTCTGGCAGACCTCCTGTGCTTCCCCATGGAATATTAACAGGCAGTTTTTCCTCTATGAAAGAATTAAAATCCCTGGTTCATTAAGAAAAGTATGAGATCCCCAAATTGCAAGTGATACTGAGATTCCTACAATTAACACAGGCAGATAAAGGCAAGAAGTGTGGACCTGATTAATCTGAAACAAAATTTTGTGTTGAATATTAATAGGTATGTAACACATCCATAAGTATCTTTGCTTTGAAAACTCTTATATGAGTTTATCATATCACATCTAGTTAGTTGCATTTGTTTCAATTTTTCTTGCAAAGGCAAATTCTAATACCTTGAAATAGTAATTATTTGAAATAATAATTATTTGAAATTAGTAAAGACCAATTGAAACCCATTGACTACCTGTACCTCCAATGCTGAAGCTCAATAAAAACCAGAAAATATTTGCTTTGCTTTGAATGGAAACATTTTGGAGAACATTTTTATCAAATTTAGGAGGGACATTGCAACCAGCAACAAAATTTTGGCTTCTGAAATGATACATATGGCAACCTCTGTTTCAAAAGTTTAAAAAAGGTGGGGTTTCTTTTTCATGGTTTTTTTTTTAATTCAGATCTTGAGGAAAACTCACATATTTTAGGAAAGTTTTTCAAGCAATAAGAAAGGCCACATCAGAATTTACTGTGAATGAGTTATCCTTCAAAGCTTTGCAATTTTGACCATGAGCTTACTGACACAGTGACAGCTTTGTGCATTCTGTGATTCCATTATCCACACCTTCCTAAGTAGCACACTAAGCTTCAAGGTTCATCTAATGTGGAATTTGAAAAGAATAGGGCATTTCAGATCTCTGTATGAAAATTAATCATTGGGCAACTTTATTCCAACGGAAACTACTTCTTTTCCCCCACTTGTCTTGCTGATGTGTTCATAGCAAACACAGGCAATACTCCTACTAATTCTTGGCACTGAGAAGTGGGTATGGAAAAAGAAGACCAAGGGACAAACTGTCTTTACAGAACATACCTCAAGATATAAATATAGAAATAAGTTACAAAGGCCTTAAGCTCATTTTCTTCAGAAGTTGAAATTCAAGAATTTATATATTTCTTTTAGCAAAATTTAATTTGCCTGTTCAAATTTTGGCAGATCACACTAAACTATTAAATCCAGGAACAGAATATAATTTTAGGAGTCTCCTGTGGGAAGGACCTCATGGGGAGGGAGGAAGGACTCCTCTCTCTGAGCAGAAAACAACCTGTGCTGAACTGACTGTAAGCCCCAATTCCCATCTCCCTGGGCCACTGCGGGGGAGGAAGTAGAACTTGGAAAAAGGGAGGGGTGGGGGGAAGGTGGTTTTTAGATTTAATTTACTTCTCATTCTCCTGCTCCAATTCTGTTAGTAATGAATTGAATTAATATCCCCACTTTGAGTCCATTTTGCCCATGATGGAGATCAGTGAGTGATCTCACCTGGTCCTTACCTCAACTCATGAATCCTTTGTTGTATTTGCTCTGCTCTGTCCACTTGCAGAGGGGAGCAAGAGAGTGGGTTTGGTGGGCACCTGCCATCCAGCCAGGGTTAACCCTCTCTATATATGTGTATATTCGGGAATTTTTTATTTTAATTTCAGAAATTCTATCTACCACGAGCAGTTCTTCTCCTTTAAAGTAGCTTTTATGTATTTTAATACATTGGAATGAAAATAACATATCACTTCATAGGTCAAGGCAGAAAAAGGTTTTAATGCTGGAAGAGGTACTTCCAGGCTGTTCCACGAACCCAAACTGAAGGACTGCTGTTGAATTATAGTAAACAGTTCAAATCTGAAGCTAAATTTGGCACTGCCTTCAAGGAATACCAACACCAACCTCCTTCCCACTCACCCATTCCTCTCCCCCAGGGAAATGAAGCAATTGACTGTGCTCATGGGGGCTGATGGTAGAAAGAGTCAGAGCTTTACTGCATTCCTGCTCTTTTCCGCATGTGTCATTTAATGTATAATCTACACCACAACTGTATCCCATATCCAATGATTTTGGAGCTCACTGGAATGTAAAAAACCAGATGTTTTGCTATGTCTTCAGAGAAAGTGTGTGCTGAATATTTATCGAGAAATAATTTTTCCTAATTATTTATCCTAAGTTTTTCCTGTAGTTCAAACAAAAGTAATTATGAAATAAAAGGGTTCTAAAATGACAGTCTGGAACACACTGATCCCCTTATACCTAAATGTCACATTCACTGGCTGTGTGATGGGAAACTCATACCAGTTCTCTGCTATCCAAGGGGGATAATCCTTTTTTTTCTTCTCCAAGGAAATACGTAAGACTTTTTATGAAAGGGAAAAAATACAGAACTGGTTTTCCATTTTAAAAATTCTTACTTGAATACTGAGAAAAATAATGACTTTTCTATGCTAAACTATGCAATAGATTTAAAATATTACGTGATGTTATAATTGATACTGTCACCAAGTATTTTAAAACATAATAAAATACAAAATGTACTATTTTCTTTGTCCTATGCTGAATCATTTTATTCTATTCCTTTATAGGCTTCAAGTTAAAAGGTTTCCACTACAATAAGCTATTAATGTCACCTGTTTCACAGTTCCTAACATAAATTTATAACAAGTTTCTCTGTTTTAACTACAGGGGAGCACTGAGTTATTTCTGAAGGCAATGTTTCCTGCAATTTCACTCTCTCTTCATCAGAAGTCACACATAAGTCAACTGCCCCAGGTATTTCAAAATGAACTTCTTTTGATGGCTTCAGTTATTTCTCTCCCTCCCAGCTCAGGGGATGTGAAGCAAAGCGGAGCAGGACAGGTAGGGAGAGGATCAAATGCCATATAATGTGCAGCAATTGTTTTGTAGCCAATAGCTAACTCCTAATAACTGAATCACAAAATTACTGCTCATTTCCTGCTAACTGAAATGAAACTCTATTTGCAAACATCACCTTGTTTCTCCGGGGAGCTCTGAACATTTTCCTCTTTTGTTTTTATAGGCACAGTAAGTAGCAGGCAGTGCCCCTCGCTCCACACAGCGGTCCTTGGTACATTGGTTTCTGCACTGACATTTGTTAAATTGAAAGTTCTGATCCATTTAATCTTTAATCTTTCAGGGTGGAGGAGTGAATTTCCAGAGCAATTTCATTTGGCCCAAAAGAACAACAACTCAGACCCTAAATTCTGTCTTTCAAAAGCTTCAACAGTTTGGAGTTTTGCCTGTTTTTTCTGCTCCATGCAGACTGTGCTCACTTCAGGATGGATGCAGAGGGATGAGGATCCCTTGGAATCTGATGTGGCAGCACCTGACTGAGATCCTAACTAGTGATATCAAATATCTCCTATTGTGCTGGCTGACTTCAGGTCCATTTACATCAGCGTTTTGGCTTGGATGAGCAGTGAGTGTCCTGCTTTCAAGTAATTTTTCTGATAATTGCACTGGCCAGACCACAGGTCACACGGTGGTGTGGCCTTGGAGACAATGGACTGGGTTTCTTTTACATGAAATGGGAAGAGGAACTCCAACTGCTGCTTGCTGAGCTCACTAGAGGCTCAGTCAAAGGGAACTCCCCAAAATGAGCTCAATACAGGTGTCAGGTCCTTAGCACAACACCTTGGCTCTGAGGGTCTGCTCCTGTTGGGCTTCTCCTAACTTGGACATATAATTGTAACAGGCTACCTTCCTAAATTAATAGGAATGGACCTAAGGAAGTCAACTGCCAGGAAGAATCCTGGAACACCAAAGTAGAAGAGAGGCCTGTTGGAAAGACTTTTTCCTACACCCAACAGTGATATGCCAGAGGCACTTTTCTATTTGGACAATTTTATAGCTTTGTACTTTATGAAAATAGAAAACATGACTCTGTACAGAAACATATAAACTCAAGCCAGCTACATGGAAACTAAAATCTATTGTAATTACATATTATTAAATGCTATTGTGTGTTTATTAAATACTTTCTCAATTATTTACTTAACCTTGCTCTTCAGCATACACAATTTATCTCAGACATTGTTCTTTGTACTTAGAGCTGTTGGTAAATTACATTCCTGGGAGGTCCAAGGAAAGCCTTAGACTACACACTTTGGGAGGATGTAGCACACTGTGGAAGTTCTTGAAATAAACAAGCTTTGGCTGACAACAGTCTCATATGGCACATACATTAAGTCAAAGCTGATGGCATTCAGTGGTGCCCCAGTAAGAAGCTCATGTGAAAAGTACAGCAGCAGCAGCAACCCAAGAGCCCGACTCTGATCTGCAGAATGAGCCAAATTCACACCACACTTAAGTAAGCCCAATTCAAGTGCAGCCACTGGAGCTGCACCCACCTTCACATGCCCAGATTTCGTGGTCAAACACAATAACACGAGGATCAAGGATGAGGAAATGTTGCTGGTATCTTATTCCAAGCTCCCGTTCAAGAGCAGAGTGAATAATCAATTGGCCCAAAGGGAAAATGAAAAGAGCAAAAACAAATCGATGTATGAAATACTATGCAATGTCATATACACCTAGAATTGATCCCACTGCTGGTCTCTCAGATTGGCCTGGGATTGGGATTAATTCCTGCCTGGCAGATGCCACTAGCAAGGCAAACCCCTTGTGTAAAAACACAAGAAATTCTCATCTCTCATTTCTATTCAATGTCTCTGTGAAAAATAGAGTTTTTACCTAATACTAGCAAAGTTTTTCTTTTACAATGAACTAAGAATACCTGTTTTTACCAACCTAATTGGGTAAAATTTTGAATAGAGGTCACTGCAAAGGGCAAATATTTGAGGAAAAAGAGCACAAAGACGACCATCTCTGGAATGAAAAAACCCTCATATTATGCCACAGCAAATGGAGCCAAGAGGAAGACACATTGTTCCTTAGAAGTGAAGTTATGTCAATAGTCTCTGCAAAGATCTGCTAAAGCTGGCTCAGGTTGCTCGTGCATTGTTCTGCTGGAGCCAATACTCCAATTTTCAAGTAGAACTAATTAGTTCAAATGAAAACTATTCCATGCAGTTACATTGCTTCTGCCACCTGAAGTACCTTGCAGGGCAGGGCACTATATAAAAAGACTCTCACCTTAATAGAATCAAATTTATGTATGTATGTATGTAACAGCTATCTCTGCATGGCACTGGGAAGACACTACAATGTCTGACAAAATGAATCATGATACAGATCAGATTTAAGGTTAGAGAAAGAACACCCATTTCTTATTTAAAAAAAAAGAATATTAAGACAGTCATTATTGGTAAGAGCAGTTACAGTATAATGACATCAAAACCGATACAGGACTGAAGGAAATTATCAAGAAGGAGGCAACAGGCTTTTCTCTGGCGCATGTCTAAGGTCTAAAGAAGCAAACTCTGTAAGGCTCAAAATTAAGTGTTATTGAAGGCAAGTGAGGAGCATCATCAGCTGTTTCAGGTACATGACCAATTCACTGAAAAGCCCATCTCCACTCATTTCCAGCTTTCCACTAACTGTTGAGAAATGCTAAACAAGTATTTCAGCAGGGGAGAATATTTTAACTTCTGTTTAAACACACAACAGCCTCACATAATGCACAACCCTTAAACCTATTTCTTAGCTGACCTGAAACTGCTGCTTCAATAACTTTAGAGGGGATTTCATCTAGCAATGTAGCCAATATATAAGTACTTTTCTTCTTACAATATAACAAGAAGCTGAATAAAAACCACAAGTGTTACTTGCTTCCTCTCTTCCTCTATTTAAAAAACCTTTTTCCTAAAGAACCTCAACACTGAGACCCAGAGCACTTAAAATCAGAAGGATTTTTCTGGAGAAACAGACCACTTGACTAAAGACAAGGAGGAAACCTTCAGGCTTATTAAAGGGAAAGAGCAGTAATTACCAAGTGAGTACTTCTGTTCTCCTAAATGATTTCCAAGACCTGGCCTTGTCTGAGTACTCACAACCCAGAAGGAGAGCAGGAAAATCCATGAATCAGAAGATGAACGAGCACTGTCACCACACATGATGGAAGGCCAGCATGGATCACAGGTATTCCTGTGGGAAGAAGGCAAGAATCTCTGCCCTCTAGATGGCATTATGTGCCTGTATATCCCAGATGGAACCGAAGAGCCCTGCCAGGCGACCTCACCGTGTCTCCACCTGCACAGGAAACATGGGCCCGTCTGTCAAACAGATCGGATGGCACCTCCTGGGCTCGGTGGGAAGGTGCCAGCTGCACACAGCTGCATGGCAGGGCAGGGCTGGCCTGGGGCACACCCTGCCTGAGCTGTCTGATGTGGGAAGCACAGGAACAGTGCTCAGCCTGAGACGGAAAGGACTGGAGGACCTCCCTGACCCCTTATGGGGAAAGGCAACTTACAACTGGAAGGGATGGGCAATATGGAAAACATAAAATAAAAAACTCCAAACAATAACACAGGAAAAAAGACTGTTGTTATGATAAACAAAGCTTCCCTTCTCCTTGGCATTTATTAGTACTGCAGATCTGAATCAGACAATTGTACATTAAAAAGTGCATGTAGGTATACATGTCCACAGATATGAGGTTATATTGTACCCATGTACAGCTGTTTGGGAAATACACTGAAATTAAATACTAAGAGTGAGTAATCAGGTATCTACAGAACCATCAGCAAAAATCAGTCTCACATGTAATGGACCAAAGTCAGGCTATTCCACATTTTATTTATGTATTTTATATATATATTTATAACTAATCTTAAAATCTGTGCTTGTCATCGTGACAGATTAAGCACACTTAAAAATGATCATTTCAGTATTTTCTGCTGTGGACTCTCAAATTAGCTCCATAATAAAGC
>JAOXXN010000102.1:31995536-32059011 GCA_026770055.1 Myrmophylax atrothorax
ATTTCAAGAGCAGCCAAGTAAAAATGCTGAAGGCACAAAGGAGTTTTGATATCCAGGAAATCACAATTAATTTCAACTACATAAAATGGGATAGAAGATGGTACGAACCATTTGCTATTTGTCATCGCTTTCATTTGATTAGAAATGTATGGTATTTATCAGTCAGTAGAGCAGAAATAGAATTTGCTGTAAATGATAAAGGATGTAAAAAAATTCTAAGTAAAAGGAGCAATGGGAGAGTACGTGTAGATATCTCTTATCAAAGTATATGATAGCTTTCACTTGAGCTGACTACAAAGATACTTTATTATACTGATTTGGATGGTTCAGTGAAAAATTTTCTAGATTAAACAGAAGTTAATAAAATCTAAAGGGTATTACTGAAATTTATTTGGCAATACAGTTGACAGCACCCAAATATAAGAAAAAAAGAACACATATTAAACACAATTCCCATGATATGGAAGGCACTAGAGAAAGTTTTCTGTGAAAATGAAGCCTCACCTCTTGTTTTATACTTAGATTTGATAATTTCCTGGGCCAGATCCAACACAACAGGATGACTACAGTTTTTGTCACAATGCCAGAAATTCCTGAAGAGTAATTCTACAATGTTCTAACAGACAAGACTACAGCTTTTCATGAGCTACACCTGAGTAACAAATAAACCAATAGGAAGAGATATCAAAAGCTTTCATAACAGGGCTGATATTAATGAAATTATATTAATAGGCACTAATGAATTAGGTGCCGCATTATCACTTTTACTTTTAATGGCTTCTGTTTACAGGCATTCTTCTGATTCCAGAGGGCACAGATGGAGGACCAACTTTAGTAAGCACTTTATTAGCATTTCTGATTTTATTAAGTGTGTATGATACAGTAACATCTAATCATGTAAATTAAGATTAAAGATCCTGACACCCACAGCACAGGAATTAACAAACAGTAATTTTTTGTTCCTTTCTCTATAGACTAATAATATGTTTAGAATAATTACTCTGAAAATATTAAAGAATTAGAACTGCTAATTGCATATAACTTTAAGAATATGTCCCTTAATTAATAAACCATATAGTCTTTGACACAACAATTTATGCTCTTCAAGAGAAAAATAAAGTGCAAAATATGTAACATTAAACAACAGACAATTAATGACACTTTGTTTTGATTACATTGGATCACAATTAATGTTGGCTCTGCAGTTCATCTTTCTGCTGTGACAGCTCCTTAGACTGCTTATGTAGATTAATTCTTGGAGCACTGGCATTTGCTAATATGTGGTTTTGAACAAGCCACTGCACAGGCAGCGAGGAGGCCTCTTCCCTGTCCTTCCTGAACTAGATCCTGCCTGTCCTTAGTGCCACCTTTTGTATCTGGGCAATTTGCCATAACTGCTAAAGGCTGTGACATTATTGAACACCTTCCTACCAACTGTGGACATAAAGAACTGCAAATGTCATGCAGACTGATGAGGAACGAGGCAAAGCAAATAGAAATTATGCATTTTTGAAATAAAAGATCACAAGGAACCAACAGTCATTCTCCATCAACAGATAAAGCAGGACTATAGTAAACTGTACATTTGTCAGAGATTTATGGCCTTTGAAAACTCTTAGCATGTGCGTTTTCCCCAGGGAAAAATTAGAGTTATTTAACATTGCATGTGTTTATTTTACAAGGAGTTAAGCCTCTAAAGTAAAGTAAAATTGCAGAGACTGCCTATACCGTTTGGATTTCAGATTCTGTATTAGATCCAAACATGATTATAACTGTTTATGGTTTACTTTTAACTAAGTCAGTCCTGAAGAAAAAAAAAAAAGGATTTTTGTCCAAAATGAAATTTGATCAGAGTACAACTCAACACAAAAATTATTGTGTGAAAGACCCTACACACTAAACCAAAAATGTACAGATCCAGTGATGAATCTTTCTTTATCAATGCCCTCCACAGGCAAAATGTCACCAAGATCATTCTAAGGAATTCATTAATCCATACCTATAATGCTATATAGATACTTGAACAGAAGAGAAGGGAGGAAACACCTGGTAAGTTAAAAATATAACTTTGTAGTATTAAAAAAAATTAATTAAAATAACCACGGTCTTAGTTTTTCATAGACATTGAAACCTCAGCTTCTAGCAAGGAGCACAAAATAAGTTAATGTATACAGCAGTTACAGCATTACCTGCACCTTGGCCATGTCTGCCTAAGAAAACTTGAAAACTTTAGTTAGAAGCTACCACAAGATGCACTAGGGCAGATCTTAATTTTCCAGAAACAACTCACAATGTACAGTGGGCAGTTTTCCATGTGGCCACCAAGGCAATAGATTTTCTGCAGTGTAGCTGTAAAAAGGCCTGAGCTCTCCCAAGCAAGCAGTCCAGCAATTAAAAGCTGAGCATCAAACTACAATGAAGCAACACTGGTTTTATGACAGTTGTTAAACCACCTGTATTGGTCTTGCAATATTAATAATTGAAACAAAACCAGTGAAACCAATTTGTCTTATTAAATGGTCTTGATGGAATTAAAATAATGTATTAAGTTCTTTGTAAAGATATCTGGTGCTCAGCATTACAGAGGGATCCTTTTAGTGGTTCTAAGCTTCTTGTTCATCCTTGGTAAATGAATCGGAAAAAAATACCCCATAACATGAAATCAGGTGAACTGTGAAAGATTAGATTAATACTACAGGGTGATTCAGTGCCAAGAAATGAATGAGCAGGGGGAAGGGTGGTCTTCTATGTGTGAAACTGTTGTGCTTCTTACCTCCAGAGCTTTCAAACGCTCCAATAGCAATTTTGTCTTTTCTTTTTCCTCCTCAGTGCTGCTGCTTTCACTTCTTGAATCTTCATCTGCCACTGTATGAATTTTTTCCATGCCTTCTTTACATCTTCTACTGTCTTCTGACAGCTTTTCCTGAAACAATTTTTTAAAAATGTCATTACTCCCAGGTGCAAATGAAGTTAACTATGCAAATATCTTCAATTCTCCCTTGTATATGAATGAAAAAAGACACAGCAAGTTGCTAGTGACATGATTAAAGCACTAAATAAGTGGAGTCGTGAAGGGTCTGTGAAACATGCTGGTATTCCAATTCTCCAAGTGTATGCACAACTTAACTGCTACATCTCCTTCAGATTATTAAAAAGCAGAACTCATCATCTCTTTAAGAAAATAACTTCCATTTTCTTCGTTAAAAATTGCAGTGACAGTTGAACAGACCAGCTTTCAATGGAAGCATTTTGCCACTGAAACATAAAGCAGTTTATTGAGGAAAAGCCAACATATGTTCATGCCTAATGTATTTCACCTTTCTTCATCAAGAGTTAATATTTGAATTACTAAATAATGGTCTGAGAATCAAGCTACCACATGAATATTGATTTAGGATTCACACTAACATATTCCTGGAGAGGATCAAACTGAGAGTGAAACTTCCAGAAGTGCCCCAGTGTGTTCCAAGCCAGTGAGACTGGGTTGTTATTTGGTGGTGCTGCTGCTGCTGACTGGACTGTGGCTGCTGAGTGTTACAAGAGGTCTATAAAAAGGATAGGATTGAACAGTGAATCCTGCTAACTCCATTAATTATGTGTCTAAGTTCTCTATTGAGAGAGAGTGAGATAGAGCAAGCAAAACATCCAGACTTCAAGCAGGCATTGTAAAACATTGCCCAAATGTCAAGGCATAATGGGAAAAAAGAGAAGTACACAGGAGCAGAGAGAGAGCCCAGCAGCGAGAGGACAGGCTCTACCTTGGAAACCACCTGCTCTCACTGTATGGGCACATGCAGTGTGGCAACTAATGAGCAGATTAAAAATGGAAACTCTGAGATAAATCAGCATTTAAATACTGATTATCAACACAAACCTAGAGAAGATTTTCAAGGAGCATTTAGTTTTCTTTGTGTGCCTTTCTGATAATTCTTATATACAAAGGTTCACACTTGCATGATCTTTGGGTTAGTCCATAACTGGGATGCATTTCCTGTAGCTACTACACAACGTGAACTCTAAGCATAAAAGAATGCATTTTCATGAAGAACTCGTCCAGCTTGAAGAATCATAACTGTGCAAATACAACTCTCTGAGAGTTAATAGCAAGGCACTATCTTAACTCATAAATGTAATGGAATTAAAAATCAGCACTGCAGATCACATTTATATCAACGTCTTTTTAAAATATTAGCTAGCTTAGAAACTGATTATTACTATGTTAAAACTTCAATCAAGAATTAATTTTATAAGCTATGGGCTTAATCACTGAATACCCTTACAGAAATCATGAAGCACAGATCCCATTCTGAGCCCCAAAACACAAATGTCAAAGGGCCATTCCACCAGGTTTCCAACGTTAGTGCTATGCTGATCACAAAGGAATCATAAATATAGTACTTGATATTATTTTTTCATATTTGCTACTCACCAATGCAACAATCAAATATCTGTAAAAGAGCCATTAAACCATTTTTCCTTCAAGTTGCCCCAAGGAGTGCATTGACATAAAACACTCCAACAAACTCGGGAAAAAAATGACAAAGGTATCTCTCTGATGCAATTCAAATACAATTACTTTTAGAAGAGAATGTGACATGAGTCAGATGTCGCTAAGAATAGAAGAAAACATAAACATATGCACAAGGACACCTTTCTTGCTCAAAGTCAGGGCAACAATTTCAAAGGACAGGTGGAAGAAAGCACAGGTTATGACATTGCATCACAGAAAGGGGAGCAATACAACTCCTCACAGAGTAAATCCCAGTCACATAAAGCAGTAACCCATTCATCTTCTAATTACAAAATCTTTGAATTTTGCATTTGAGTGGCATAATCAAGAACACACATCCTGTTTTACTCTGATGTGCGCTAGAATACCTAAAGACACTTAGTACTGTTACCCCTGTCTGAGTGTTGAAGTACAGCTCATATAGTTCCACAATTAGTTTATTAATGATTAATCATAAACAAGTTTCAGTGTTTCAGGCATTGGCTAAAAAGGTTCCTGATGTGTCATCTACCCTACCCAGAAAATCTGCAGAACAGAAGAAAACGCTGTTAACCTTAGAAATTGTGCTCAGGCATGTCATGTGCTGAGGGCACTGCCCTGACACCTCCACCAGTTCCACCTGGGTGATACCCAGTAAGGACAGAGTGGAAAATCCACACTCAAGGAAGCAAAGAGGTACTTTTTAAAAACCATTTGTGCCAAGAGTCAAGTCAAGGAAGAGGGAGGATGACAAAAGTTTTTGGAATAACAGAAACCTTTTGAGAGAGCAAAATCTGTTAATATCTGCTGAGGAGGACGACACGAAGAAAGTGTCTCCAGCGTTGATGTTGGTCAAATCCTACAGAAAGCTCTGCAGTGAGCAGGCTGAAGGCAGCAAACAATGGTGCAAAGAAGCTTATTCCTTTTTTCCCCAGAGTCCTGTACTTCTTCTGTCTCCTCAAATAAAGCCCATTGTTTGACATCCCTGAACAGCCTCTGCTTTCTGCCTCATGTACTGCACAGTCAGCGTGGGGTTCAAGATGAGTAACAAAATCCTCTCCATGCCCCAAGTCCAGCAAAGGCAGAATAAGTGCTATCCTGCTGAACAGTGCAGTTTAATTTCTGTGAAAAGGTTACAGATGGAAATGGTGCTCTAGAAGTAAGCTGGACAGTGGAAAAGAAAAATAAAAAGGCAAAGGAAGCAATAACTCAGCTCTGGGTCTCCACAGACCAACAAATCTAAGACACGTGCCTGTACCATGAGAGGATGCAAACAGAGCAGCCTGATGAAAATTCTACAGTAAAGGCTCATCTACATCCCTAATGCTCTGGTCAACGAGACAATCAAAATATTAAAAATTGAAATCTTACTGAAACTGGGATTATGTTGCTCACTGCAGACCCGTTCCTGCAGAAATTAATGAGAAACTTCCAATCGAGGCCCACACTGCGTAAGCTCCTCAAGCTGCTTTAAACTGTCATTGCTTTTCTGAAATCAACAGTATTTTGCAAATCTTAAATGACATCCTGCCCTGACCACTATTTCCAAGTATTGAGTTTGCTCTGTAAATCAAACAAATAGTACACTGATGATGAGCTCTTTGATGAAACACTATGGGCCCTACAGCCAATGGAAAACAAGAGGTGGAAACAGTCCCTGCAGCCTGGAAATGGCAAGCTTTCCACAATCAATGAGAAGATATAAATCACTAAAGACATTGATCTATGAAGCTGTACAATGCAGTGGCCTGACTGAGACTTATCAGAAAGCTGGTTTTCAGTCAGCTGTACTAGGACAGAGCAGGATAATACTCCCCCTTTCCACTAATAAATAAAGTAAGGACAATAAATTACAAGAGTGGGTAATCCACCTGAAATTACAAATGATAATTGACTGGACTCTGTAGAATGTAAAGCCAATCTTCTCTCTTCCACTGCTTTTCAGAATACTGAAAATGTTTTCACTGCTTATAAACAGGGAGTAACTATAGTGATAAAGAAGATCATACAAAAGCTTTCAAAAGATAAGAAAACAAACTGCCTATTTCAGAGATTGCCTTCTCCTTCATTCCAAGAAAGGCAAAAGGCTGCTGACCCTCTGGACACAGAGTTAGTAATTGAGATGCCTTTCCTCTAAGAACTATCACCTTTTGGAGGAACAAATGTCAAAGGGACACTGAGCCAGCTATTTCCTAACCCTTATTATTTCAGAAATTATGTTACTTTTAAAGTTTTACTGGCAGTGCCACAGGTCCTTTGCCTTTTCATCTTTCTAAAATGCTTTCTAGGAATGACACTACACACCCACATGCACAGAGAAAAAAAAAAGAGAGGAAAAAAATGAGCTCACTTTAAAATATTTCAACTTGGAATTATGAAATTTCCAACCAAGAAGAGTAAATGTCAGGTGACACAAAAAAAAGAAAAAGAAGTAGCTAGCAAACATTATTCTAGATTTTCACAGTGGAAACTATGATTAGTCACTAATTGTAATTGGGGCTCTTTCTCTGGTAGTAACAACAAATACATGATATGAAATGAGGCCAAAGAGAACCAACAGCAGCACAGCAGCTGCCACAGCCCTCAGCAATGGCAAGTCCTGCACCAGGGCAGGAATAACCCTGCGCACCAGCAGAGGCTGGGAGCCAACTGCACAGGAAGGTACCTGCTGCAGGGAAGAGACACGATGGAGCCAGACACTTACTGTAAATGAAATGACCAGATACAATGGGCACAGCTTAGACCATGAAAAATTCCAATTAGATATTAGGAAGACCTTTTTTCTTTTCTTTTCTTTCTTTTTTTTCTCCTGTTAGGGTGGTCATAGGTAACTGGAACAGGTTACCCAGGGGGATTCCTGAGTCACAGAGATATTGCCAAGTTCACTGGACAAGTGGAGATAATAATACAACACATCATAATCTAATGCTGCTATAACTGGATCTGGGCTCTACAGCACTGATTATAAACACCAGTTTTTCACGAGGACACGTGACAAAGTTCTGCTTGAACCAAACAAGAGTTAAAAGAAAGAAGACCTTTGAAATGCTGATTTTCCAAATGAGTGTTGGATGACATGAATTGCTTGTTTAGAAACTGGTAAGTAATAATTAGAGGTGACATCTTTGCATGTAGAAGTTAAAGATCATTTTCATGTAATAAACACAAGTTCTCCAGAGAAGTAAACTTTTTTGGATGCAATGCAGTAAGGATCCCTCAGATAGACAAGATGCCTATTTCAATTTTAGGTGTCAGATTGTGATGCCTGAGTGGGATTTTCTTTTCTGAATTTCTTTCAATTCTTCAGATTCTGAAATTTATTAGAGATGAAGGGTTTATAATGGTTATAAATTCAAATTCTTCTGAGAGTCATGCCTGCAGTTTTCCAAAAACACATTTTAACCACAAATTAATCACCTAAGAATAAAATATATGTAGGATATATAATTAAATAGTGCTTATGATTGCTTTTAACCATTTATTTGAGGGAAAAAATCAAAAATATTCAGAATGTGGTTATTAACTGATCAGATATAGAGGCAGTGGTAATAGGCATCCAAGAATCCAGTCTCCATGGAAAACATTTAGTGCTTTCTGTGGTGTCTCCAGAGCTTCCAAAGGACTTTCTAAACAAGGTATTTACTGAACAATTATCTTAGATTTCAGTGACTGAATTAATTTTTAACACTCCTTCTACAATAAAGGCAGACTCTTCCCTGCAAACTCATATTGCACTTTTTAAATCCACATACAGAACTGTTCATGTATGCACTGGTTTGGGCTGGGGTAGAGTTATTTACCTTCACAGGGGCTGTGCCTCAGATGTGTGTGGAAACAGGGCTGATAACACCAAGATGTTTTGCTACTGCTGAGCAGAGACTACACAGAGCTGAGGTCTTTTCTGCTTATCACCTCATCCCATCCCACCAGGGAGGGGGCTGGGGGTGCACGAGGAGCTGAGGGAGGACTCAGCCAGGACAGCTGCCCCCAATGGACCCAAGAGATGGCCCAGACCATCGGCATCATGCTCAGCAATGTACTATGGGGAAGGTTGGCCAAGGTCCACTGGTCGGGGGCTGGCCAGGCATCGGTCAGTTGGGGTCAGCAATTGTTTACATTTGCATTACTTGTCTTTCTCGTTTCTCTCTTTGTTATTTGCCCTTTCATTACAGTTTGTTGTTGTTATTGTTATAATAATTCAACTACTAAACTGTTCCCATGTCAACCCATGAGTTTTCTACTTTCACCCTTTGGATTCTCTTCTCCCCATCCTGCTGGAGGGGGTTGGCGGCCTTAGTTGCCAGCTGGGGTTAAACCACAACAATGTAATTACAAATTGTGAATGCTTTTCCTTGCAAGGCCATTCCAGAGTCTTGATGTATTCTTAGCTGATGTCTTTTCAGTGTTCTTTCCACTGCAGACCTCCTAGTGTTCACCACTATTCACTGAGAATGAGCAGTATGAAATGACTGTTGATGAAGACAAAAACTCTAGATGAGAGTTTCTTTGTACTTTCGTTTAAAAAACAGCTTCAAGCTATGCACAAGCAGCTCAGTCTGACTGCACAAGCTGAAAAGAGAGGCAGCAACTGCTCCAAGGACTAGTGACTCAACATTCCAACAAGGCAAATTGTTTTGCAGCGGTACCTTGCTCCCCTTTCTCCCCCCCCATCACCTTTTTTTCCTAAATATGCCCTTGAAAATTTGCAGTATCTTCTGTTATGCTTTATAATCTATTTCATTTAGTGAAACCTGAGATGTATAGAAGATGTATATGTTAAGTTAGAGCAATTTGAAGTGAGACTGATGAAATCACAAAGTGTGTCCTGCAAGATGCTCAGCACAGGAGTAGCCACTGGTATCACTGTGACCTGAATATACTTTTTCCACATGCAAGTTTTAAAACAAATTTTCATTATTTGTTAATTTTCTTTATTTATCCCATTAAACACCATGACCCAGGTCTGAAAAATCCGCATCGTAACAGAACAAACAAGTTAGAATATAAAACAGAAATTACATGCAACTAAAATGACATGCAACCTGAATGACATCTGAGCTAAGACAATAAATATGGCATCTGGTTTACCTTGCTTACTTCTGTCTATTCATCTGTTTTCTGTAGCTTTCTTTTCTCTCAGTGGAATCACAGACTAAAATATAGCTTTGCTTTAGATGGCACATCAGCAAGTGTAATAATAATATATTTTTGTTTAGCTAACAGCTTTTCTTCAGAACAAGCTGACCAAAATTGAAGGAAAACAAAGGAATGCAACATATCACAAAATTTACAGGAACATCCCAAATCGTTCATGATTTAACATTACTGTTGTCAGGAAAAACATATTAAGGTCTTCTTTTTCATCTCTGGATTTCACTTACAAAGTGAGCAGAGTGAACAGTAACACTCCCTGGACTGTACATGTGATGGATAAGAGAAGGAGGTCCGTACTTTCTGTCTCTGCTATGTGCCTCCTTCCACTCACGGATCAATCTAAATGTACTACATATTACTCTTCACTCCAAACACTCCTCACTAGTACAAGCTATCATCCCTCCTGAACAGTTCTGCAGCAACACTAATAAATTTCCCAATGATGCTTTCATTGGCTGTTCCATGAATCAGAAACATGTATTTCTTTTGAAACAGTTCAGATCAAAAAGGACTTTAAAACAAAAAAATCTTCATCGTGAACTTCACATTTAAGTCCACCCATCAGACCAGGGTTTCTTGTCCCCAGGTCACCAGCCTGTCTGTCAAAGTAAACTACAGTAACCTTTGACCAAATGCTGCTCTTGAACTCAGCCTGTCTCTGGTGAATGGATATTCACATTACCAACAGCACAGTCCCCTCTGGCACTTTGGCTGCCAGAAGTGAAACCACCACTGACCATTCTGGAGGGGACGCTGCCAAGCCATGTCTCAGGCACTTTCCTTCTCAAAATGGAAAGCTTCAGTTACAAGGATTAGCAAAGTTCTCTGCAGAAAAAAAAGAATTGTTCTAGAAGCTAAGCTCTTTCTTCTTCACATGTGTATATATGGTAATATGAGACAAATATGCATACAGATATTTCATGCAGATATTCTCTTATAAATTGGTTCATTATAGTACCACACTTAAAGTAATAATCTTCCCTTCCAGGAAACCTGTATTAGCACTTAAACTTTTGTGAAGGGGTTTGTAAGTATTGAAGTAGCTACACTTGACTAAAGCGACAGTATTAAAATATCCACCTTTGAGTGAAGTACAAATAAGCCAAGCTATTCTGAAATTCAAATTCAGTAGATTTTATGTAACAGCAATTAAGGCAACAGAATTACTCTGGATTTAAATTGCTAGAAATAAGCCAATTTTCCTTCCCTAGTATTTTGGAATGAGAGCAATGTATTAACAGACTAGTTCTCACCATAAGCAGAATTGCAGAAGCTGACCCATGGGAAAAAAAAATAAATAGTACATTATTACATAACCAGGTAATTTTGGGGGCAAATGCCAGGTAATAGTGGTCTTGTTTCCCAGTCTCGTCAGGAAAACTTCTCAAAGAAAATCAGAATGCAAAACTAAAATGTAGGAACAATCATTGCAGATCAGATCAAAACTTCAGCTTTTCAAATATGTTATTATAGTTCAGATTAGCTATCTTAACCTTTCCTGATCAGAAGCACATATTCTTTCCAAAATAAATAAACTGGTGTACTGCTAAGTGTGTTCTGTTAAAATAATTTTCAAAGACAGAATGGTTGTCAATACAGCATACTTTCCCTTTTTTTTTGCCTCAGAAAATAAGAAAAGTTTAATTTTTTTCCCAACTTCTCAAAATTTAATAGGTAGCATTACTTCCTGCTGGTTTGAGAATTCCAATAAAATAATGTCAAAACGCAGAATGAACAATATCCTTAACAGAGATGTGGAAGTAGGGAGAGAGCCTGTGACTGGGCTGTATCAGACCCAGCCTTGGAATACCAAGGAACACAAACTGCCTTCACAACTTCTGTGTCCAAACCCTTCTGTCACTAGGCAGCTGATTGCAGTAAATGGTCTCTATTATTTCTTAGTCATTATCCTTAACTTAGAAAGCACAAATGATTTGATAGATAAAAATGTTTATTTACTTGCTAGACCCTCTTGCCCAGAGCCTTCAATACCAGCCCAGACTGGGCAATGCTGTGTCAGATGAGCAAAGCACATGTGGATCCTCACAGGGCCCTGGAGAGGCTACAGACAGGCAAGACTCTTATTAAAATGCTCTTTTGGGCAAGAGCCAGGAGGCAAACTGGAGACCTGGGAACTCTGAAAGCAGTTGCCAGATGGGAGATGACAACAACTCCTTGGGTGTCTCGCTGCTCTCCTGAGGAACCAAGTAGGGTGGGAACTGGCACTGGGTCCCATGGGAAGCACAGGATGGCGCCCTCACCATCCTCACACAGGCACAGCGTGGGCTGCCCTCGGGCCGTGTGCCAGCGCAGCCCTGCTGTGGGCAGCCCTGATTTATCCTGCAGGAGGAGCACATGCAGATAAGGAGCCAACAGTTGGCCTTCACATACAAAGATTCCAGCATCTCTCCAAGCAGCAGGTAGATAATCTTAAAACTGGTATTTGCTATAAATTCCAGGAGGTTACTCCAGTCTCTGAGGACTACCAAGCAGAGGCATATGAGAGCCATACCTTTGTCTCTCAAATAAATCCATCCTCTGAATTAGAAACAAAGATAACAAGAAGAACACCACTAAGGGCAAGACTGGGGCTGCAGACAACGTGCTGTGCATAAATGGGAAGTCCCTGGACACATCAGGATGACCTGTGGCAGCCAGGCTGTGAGCCACAGCATCACCTTGCCTCCCAAAGAGTGGCTCCACAATTTCTGTTATGCCTGTTGCAGATGTACAGGATTCAGGCCATGTATATGGGTTGACTTTTATGGATTCATTCTGAAAGTTAGAACTAGAAGAAAGACACAGGAAAAGATAGAAACACTATATAGCAGAGAGAAATATAAATCTAGAATTACAGTCAGTATAATACAAATCAGTACCAGCAAAGCAGTCAATCTTCACCTCTTGTTACTGTAGATATACAGAGGATGTTTGGTGGGTTAAAGTGGTTGTATAATGCTGTCTGCACACTGTGAAAATGTACATCTATATCTGAGACCTCATCTCTGCTTCTCAGTCCTGCAAACTTAGTCCTTCAAGGGTTGGCAGGGCACTCTCAAAGGAAACCCCTGGTGGCAAGAAAGATGGTCATCTGAATTACAGAGTCAGTCAAAAACTATGGGTGATTGGATACAGTCAAAGACCGTGCAAATATGTAGATAACTTTTATGTAAACACAGGACATCCTTATTTTTCTTTCTCTTTAATTTTTCGTCCACCTTACTTTGAGTTGTAGCCAAGACCAGGTTGGGTGGGGCTTTGAGCCACCTGCTCCAGTGGAAGGTGTCTCTTCCCACGGCAGAGGAGTTGGAACAAGATGGTCTTTCATGTCCCTTACAACCCAAATCATTCTGTGACTACAGAATATGATTCTGGGAAGGAAAGAACAGCTTGTTTTCTGAGAAACAGGCACACAAATGGCACATTTCAGTTATGACACTTTGTTGTGTTAAACATAACTCCATTGCTGTGCTACTCTATTGCAAACAACCAGAAAGGGAAAAATCTTTGCCCATATGTTCCTTTCAACAAAACTGTAATTTTGAACAGTATCTGAGGAGCACCATCACTCTCTTTTGGGGCTAAGAATCCAACCTCAACTTAGTTAAATACAGAAACAAATATTCAACAGAATCTTTGCATAGTGGTGGAAATGCATGAGTCAAAAGGCCATAAGGAATAGTTGTTACTGAGCTGGCCCTGGATTGCTCTGTATGCAAAAGCAGTCCAACAGTACACACGTGTGTCCTTGGCAGCCCAGAATTTCCCAAGAGTGTGGATGGCTACTCTTCTGTCCTTCTCTGTGAGACCCCAAACTGCTAATAGTTGTCTAGTAATGTACTGCTGAGTAACTCAGGAGGCCTGGTTGGTGCAGTCTCCTGTGGGCACTGCCACTCCAGAGATACTTTCTGCAATAGAAATTACCATTAAAAATCCTGTGTGGATTCTAGCGAGGGAATTCAACTACTGCTCTTCTTTCAATTCATGGCCATGCCCCATCTATAAAATGTTACATATCAATGGCCTGAACATTAAGCTGGTATAATTTTGTGTTAAGATAAAATTACATTGCCAATAGTTACAGCTTTTCTTCTCATGAAAGAGCTGTTGACACCAACGGCTGTGCAAATTAGAAGTGACAGTCACAACAACTGTTCCACATTTGAGTATCACAAAAGCCTGCAGACAAAAAATTGGGTTCATCTGGCCAACAATGCCACCTGAAGTGTGCCTGTACCACTTCTGTATGACTTTTACCTCTCCAGTGTGACTGTACCATGTCTGTCCTGAGCCTCAGTGCACATATTGACAATTCCAGAATTATAACAAATTGTGAACTTAAAACAAATTCTCTTCCTCATCTATTTATATCACTGCATGCTCACATAAAGTCAAAAGAATTAAAAAAACCCTTGAAAGTCTTTGAGTGATCAGGTAAGACAACACCCAGATATCCCATATTGTGATCAAACAGGAAAGAGACTCTAGTTTTTGATATCCAAACCAAAAGGACAAACTTAGGAAGGAAAGTCTGCAGGGTGCTTACTTTAAATGTCTGGGATTTGAGTCCTGCACACAATTATTTCTGGGGAACACCCTCCCTCTTAGATAAAGTATTGTGCCTTGGATGAGAATAACATTAATACATGAGCTGTTGGTCATATTGGTTTGGCCTCTCATGATCTTAGTTTTAGGTGAGCAATGTCTTTTGGAAAGACCATAGCATACTAGAACCTTTTATATTCAAAGGTTAAAACAAGAAATAAAGTTCATGGCAATTCAAATCACATGTATTCTTTCCTACATTTCCATGAGCATTCATTACAGATTTTCCCTCAATTATTATGTAAAATGATAACAAAAGAGAATCTTATTTAAAATCCTACTTCTAAATTCATTCACCCAAAAGAAAGCTAAAAATCCATCTGTAAATCCAGCAAATTAAAATCCCACAGGGCAGCTAGCTCTATGGAAATATTTTGCTTTAAGTAAGAGTAATGGTAAGAACTAAGACAATATTGCAATAATACTGCATGCTCTAGGCTCCACCTTATTATTATTATTATTATAACATTATCACTATGCAATACTTAATGTTCATTAGCAAGAATATTTATTCTGCAGTCAGGCACACTGGTATTATAATAAGGACTCAATTACATACATCCCAGAGCAATAATTAGATTTGTAAAAAACAAATATGTAGACAATGGTCAATAGATCAAAAGTACTCATTGCCCAGAGTTATCTTTTATGACTATTCAGATATTAACTTGAACAAGCTTCACACACTAAAATTAACTTAGCACAGTGTCAGAGAATATGGGACATATGTTGATAAGTCTCACTGGAGATCATCTCATTTACCTCCATTTGTTGTGAAATCCATGGTTGTGAATCTGCAGTAAAATCCCTTGCTCTACTGCACTCAGTGATCATATAGTTTTGATCATACCCCAGAGAATGGGTGAGACTCAGAATATCTTCTGTAAGGTAACTGATTGTAGATGATGGCTTTCAAAACAATGTTCCTATTTATACAGTCAATAAGTTTTGTGACAGTATATGAAGATATATATATATATCTCACTTGAAATTCAGACCATAAAATTATTTTTTTTATGTTAGCTCCCATCTATACTTCTTCTACAAATATGGGTTGACAATACAGTTATCATGTACCCAAAAACCTGAAAGCATCAGTGCTTTTAAGAAACATCCCCTAGGTTCTACATTCAAGCTCTATTCCCTATTGTGAATTACCCTTAAAAACATATCAAAAACTGTCTGAATACATTTGGAAAGATACAAATGAAGTGCTTCTAGTGCAATATTGCTGTATCTTGACAACTCTGGACACAATATCTGCAATAAAATTCATCATCTATTTACATGATTTTTTTAATCCAAGATTTGCACACAGCTGGGTTCAGTAACATAATGATTCATATAAATGCTTTTTTAATATGTTTTTCAGTGTTAAAATACTTGGTAAACATTTCAGACCAGAGATTCTTTGCCAACTCCCTGTTTTGAAGAGCCTTTCAGCTCTGGGCTTTTACTCTTACACACTTGTCTGTACCACACCACAGTTTTCACCGTGTGACTGGATAACAGCACAGCCCAAGTGAACCCATCCCTGAGCCACAGAGCAGGGAGCCAGATGAGGGCAGGAATGCACCTCTCTGCACATGGACACACACGTTCCTCGAAATTCCCAGAAAACAAGCTATTTGTTCAGAAGTTTGTATTAAAAGTGAACAAAAGGGATGTGAGAATGAATGAGTCAAAGAGACACTGTTCTGCATTTTGGACCTGTTTCCCCAGTCCCAGACTGGTGCATGATGCAGTAGCCCAGCTATTCCTCCAGGAAAGGAAACCTCATTGCTTCTGAGTCATGGATTAGGAAAGGAAATTCATAAGCAAAGAAGATTGCATACTGGCAATATGGAAGAAATGAAAATAGCTAAAATAGAATCTGAGTGTTATCATGAGTGCAAATGTTCCCAGGAACAAGAAGAGAACAGGAAGGGAAGGAAGCTGTTATGCAGCGTGAAAAATTAAAATAATCCCAGAGGACCAGGTATATGAGTGTTTTAAGATCCTGGGACAGAGACAGCTTCACTCTCTAAGAAAGAAAGGCTCCAGTTTGGGGAATCCACCCTGACTACCATCCAGAGGATTCAAACAAAACCTTGTGTCCAGAAAGAAGGAAAAAACAGGGGACAGTTTTGTAGGTGGAGGGGGCTATTTGTTAGAGCTGAAGGAAACCAAAGAACTGTTCTTGCCATGATTAACTGGGCAGAACTGCCTTGTTCTTTTGTTGGTCAGCAAATAAACCCAAGCAATACTACACACAGCACACCATGGCACCCACTCTCCTGGTTGGGTGTGTCAGTGCGGCTCCAAAGGAGTAAAAAACCAAGATCATAACAAATTTCTTTTTTTTTTTTTTTCAAAAATTAAGAAACAAATAAAAGATAGTGAAAAAACTACATAGGCATATGCAAGCACTGAAATTGGAATGACTAGTTTATCTCCCCTCTAGGAAGGCAGCACATGAAATTTCAAATTTCAAAGACCATAGAGCTATTTTTTTCCAGTTCAGTGCACAAAACAAAGAACTCCCAAACCCTCAGTCTGATGAAAGGAAACTGGAGTACTTTGCTTTTCTCCTTGAGAGTGCAAAACCAAGACCTAATTGTGGTACCACCCTACTGAGGTTTCCATGGTAAGACAGCACACAGAAAAGCAGGTAATAAAATCATTCCAGGTGTCTATTATGAACAGACAGACAAGGAATTCACCTTAAGGAGAGACTGACATCAAGCCCAAATCAGAGCAGGTTGTATAAAGTTTGAATTAAGAAAAGGGAATTTGAATTAAGAAAGGGAGTTTCATTTTTGCATCCTAAAAGGATAGTGAATAAAATATAGATGCCTTTGGCACTAGTTTCTAAGAGCACGATGTTCTATTATAACTTCAACAAAAAGTTTAATTTGTCCTGAAATTAAATTTTACAGGCTATCACTTTAACAAGAAGATTTGATTATTTTGGAAGGTTAATCTGCAAGATTCCTTTATTTTCAATCCAAGCTTAAAATGAAAATTTAATTACAGTGATACTTTATAATGTACATTTTTGTTTAGCTATATTGCTCCACTTTTGATTCATCAGCTGAAAGAATGGACTAATACAACCAGAATTTTTGAAAAGTGTTTTATCTGAAGGATCACTACCTAGTATAGACTTGAATGTATTATTTCAGTATTTTATGCTTTATAAGAATGCTTATTCTGCTTAAAAAGATACAGCATAGGACTGACTTCATTAAGAGGATTTTTTCAAGAACTCATGTGCCAAATATTTGATTAACTGGGATGTATCTCACTCCTGCTTCCAGACTCTTAAAAAGGTTTTCCACCATCTCAGGTTCACTGATTGCAGAATACAACAGCACATTAGGAAAAAGTAAAACTATCCTGTCCTATGAAGAGTTCTGGTTGCCTAAAATCTTTCTTTCCTGAGGCACTCTCTCCCTTTACCTCAAGTGAGGGTGGTAAAATGCACCTGCCACAAGCAGCGATAAGAAACCACAGAGCCTGATATGGAAGCATCATATCCAATAGGAACAGGAGTGAATAAAATTATCCATCACAATCTGAAGGTCAGGTTATCAAAAACATCTGTTACTAGACATACTGCAACATATGACTTAAAATATTAAATGCTTTAATAAAGTCTTCAAAACCAGTTTCTCTGTCCCCTGTGAACTATGAGGAGCAACAACTGCAGATAACACAACGACAGTAAAAGTGAAAAACCTTAACTCTGGTGAGAGAACAGCTGGGAAATGTAGGTGGTACCAATTACCACTTACAAGTATTCATAATTAATAACCAAATAGAGGAAGCAATGCCAGACACATTTAACTCAGTAGTGGGATTTCTGTTTAAAAGAACTTTTCTATCACAAGAAAACAGGTAATAAGTCATTAGTACCTGATATACCTTCATGATATTGACAGTTCCTTCTCCATGCTGGCCTGGGGATCCTTGGCTCTGTAGCAGATTTCTCACTGTCTCCTCCATTCTAGAGAACAAAGATATTAATAAAAGTCAAGTGTATGGAAAAATTTAGGAGTTGCACTAAGTGTTTTTGTTCTTTACAAGAGCCTAATGCATCCATGGCTACCATAAAATTAATATTTAAAGACAATCCTAGCCTTATAATGTTCTCATGCTCCATGTTATGAATAACACATTAAGGGCACGCCTCTGTCTTTTGAATATGCCCAGTAATTAGTTGTATTGTTAAAATCCTACAGGAGCTCAGTTACAAATGTGTGCAAAAGACATCACCTTGTTGACAGCGAAACCAAACACCATGATAAAATTATTGCCATTTGGGAACAATCAATTAAGATTTAAAAACCCCACAAACTGCTGTATTCTGAGCCAACAGTCAGGTGTGTGCAATTCAGACAGACTCTATTACATTGCTAGTATTTATTTGCAGTGTTGGAGGTGCAGCAATGTGTGCCAGGATGTTGCTTTATGGGGGCACAGATGCTGAACACATTCACCCTTCTCTGCCCTTTCAAAGGGATGTAAAAACCAAGTGCAGGCTACAATCTGGTACCACCATCTCATTAAAACATAATCAACTTCAGCTCCACCAGTGAAAGGAGGAAGGTTCGCACTTCCATTTTAGAAGGTGTTGACAGACAACATCAAAAGTTATCTTTGATCTACACACACAGAACAAGCGTGTTAAGGCTGCCAATAACCCTGCCCGTGCTGCACGGAGGCTGCTCAGAGGAAAGAGTGCTGCTCCTTCTCACAACGGGACTGCTGGGGATCATGGAAGCCATTTATAAAACACTGGTCCCATTCAAGGCTGATGAGAAATTAAATCCCATGGGCTTAGGAGATGTCCCTGAGGCTGAGCACTAAAGGACCTGGGTCTACCGCTGGTGATGCATACGGTAAGAGGAGGGAAAGGATCAAAAGCCAGAGCAGTGATGGACACAACAGAGATGCTGGGTCTTACAACAATAAATTCTGAGTACCAGCTCCAGCCAAAGGTCCTGATGCTTCTCCCCACTCCCCATGTCCTGCACAGATTCTCCCCATTCTAGAGCTTCTTCTTCAGCCATGTGGATGCAACAATTTTCCTCACCCTCCCCTTCATATTTTCTGCTCTTTTCCTTTTAAGCAGTCTCAGTCCCTTGACACTGTTGGAAAAGCATCTCAGCTGAAATAGGGGATGGAGAAGGGAAAACTGCTGTGGCACAGGCATATGGGTGACAGGAAAACAGGCGAGAGAAAGAAATACCTTAAGTCATATTGCCAGATAGCCTGTACATTAAAACAGTGACCTTGAAAACAGAGCCAGTATTCCTAGGCATGTCAGACCAGAAACTGCCTGCTGTTGCTTATTTCTACTGTGTTTAGGGAAACATGACTTTTGAGTAGTATTCTTTCCAAATGCAATTGAGCAGAAGAATTATTCACAGTGTATCCCTTTTTTATTTGTTTATTTCTAAGGTAACAATCCAGTGAGACCACAAACATTAGCTAACTGCTCTGGCCAAAGGCCATTATCTTTTATATGAGCCTTGTAGTCTTTCTGTCCTTTCAGCCTTATTAGAATGAATTGGCACTGGCTAATTTAGCAATAGTATGATGTTATTCCAAGTTTTCTCGTTTCAAGTCAGCCCACTATGCTACTTTTCAAGAACCCGACATGGGGTGTTCATTCTACTGAGATGAACACTGACACTCTACTTATTTGTATGATGGTTTTTTGTCATTGATGTGCAGACTTCCACACTGCCAGAATGCCCACAGAATAGTTGGACCATCTGTTGACCAAATGTGCATAAAAACAAGCCAGCTCTAATCTCTAGTGCAGACAGTGGTGCAGTTTTTCAGTTGCAGATTGGAACCATTTCTGCTCATAGGCTGACCTTAATCAGATGCCTTTCACATGAAAGAACTAATCATTTTGGTTCATACCATAAATTCCTGTGCAGTTCTTACTGAAAGACTTAATTTCTTAACATGCTCATAAATTTCATTTTTAAATTAATGGTGTAATAGAATTCTTAATTATTCTGTTTGTTTATGCATATGCAGTTCTAACTCTCATCCTCCACAACATTCTTTGCAATTAATAAACAAGTAAAAATGGGAGAAAGAATAGATTCAAGGAGCACTAAATCACAGCTTTTCAATCTAGACCTAATAATATTAATGAAAATAATGTCTAGTTGCATATTACTATGATCACTGAAACTAGCTCAGAAAAATCACAAAGAATTCTTAAATTCAACAGGTCCTTGAATCTTCAGTGAAACTCAGATCTCTTTTGGACCACAGGCCCATCTTGTTGAACAAGCACACAGGGACTGGTGAGCACACAGTTTCTTGTGGCAATCAGAAACTCCTCCCATCAGCATTCAAATTTCTAAGCAATAATCTTTGCAACATGATGAAGACCTCAGCTAAACACAGTTGAGACTTCCATTGTTTTGGGGGTTTTAGCTATTATAAAAGTTTATAAGAGTTGGCCACAGGCACAAGAGACAGGGTGTGGTCATGTCACTATGGAACAAGCAGTGGGAGGATCCTACAAGCTTTGGGTACCCATGGAATATTGCAAAAAGGTTAGAGAAAACTAGTTTCTGTCAAACAGGGAGGTGAAACATGCTTACAGTCAAATTTACTGCAAAGCTCTGATGGCCAGTGCTCTTGCAGTCTGGAAGCTGCTGCTTCTTCACCAGCATTCCAGTTGTCCATCTTCAGGAAGGACTGCCTAACCAAACCTGGTAACAGGGGGATAATCAAGCTTGTTTCTTATGAATGAGAATCTTTGAAGCATGAATTAATGGCACTTTAATTGAAGAGTGATTGTCATACTATGATCTAAAATACTCTCCACAGTGACAGTACATGTCAGGATGATTTACTATAAACTGTATTTAAAGAATGCAAAAATAGCTGAGCCTCTATAAATTTAGCTTGAGATCCCACGTTTTGCTCCCTGAACAAGGGCTCCAAAGGGCATGCAAATTTTGGAAGTGAAGCAGAAAAATTATGAGCTTTATGAAAGGCCACTGCTACACATCAACCCATATTTTTCCCCCTTCTGGTAACCATGAAAGGTTATCTCCTCTTGGCCATGAATCTAATATCCCAGCTGGACCCACTCCAGTACCAAGCACTTCCCAATTACATCTCGGATGGTTATCCCCACATGTGCATTCTGCCTGTTTGCTGGACTGTACTAAGAACACTGGTGTGCCAAGGATTCTCTGTCTTACACAACTATCAAGTTGTTAAAATCTGCAAAACCAGTTTCTAAAGCTCATCACGTTCTTCAAGCACTATTAAGAACATGTATTTTCTCCTTTCTTTAGTATTTTATTTACTGTCTTTTCATGTGAAGCATCTCAATTAGTACCGTTAAATTTTCTCTTATATGTATTATTTGAATAGAATACTGACATTTTCTTTAAACTGAAGTGTTTCTTTCAACTTTTATTTTTTAAAAAATCCAGGTTTTTCTCTTTTCAGAGGAAAAGTATATGAAACCCATGTTTGACACAAGCTTAAGTTTCCCAGCAAATTGTGAATTCATAGTAGAGAAACAGTCCTCCACCATGCCTAACCTAAGGATAAATTTCTCAAAGCACAAAAGGAAATGAGGCATTCAGAAAACAGAATCTGTTCATTAAATATAAGAGTTTAAGGAACATAAAATATTAAATGCTACTGTGGAAAGCATTGTCAAGATTCCATTTGGAAGATTATCTGCAATTAAGATCATCAGTGTTCAGGAGCAGCTCATCCAGAGAGGATTCCATGAAGGGACTGCTCTGAAGCTGTTTGGAAGAAATGACAGTCTGCGAGAAGATACTAAACAACTTATCATGCTAAACTTAAAGAGGGTTTAAGAGACCAGGTATGGCTTACACAAAAGAACCTGTGAGAAAAATGTGAAAGAAAACTACATCAACCTAAGGCCAATGATTCACTAAATGAGTTGGAAATACATTTATGCTGGAATTAGCATGTTTTTAATCAGTGAGAAAGTGGGATTCTGAACCAGTCTGCTAGGTAGAGCAACAAGATGAGAAATCCAAACAGTTTTAAGCCAGAGTTGAGTCATTTACAAAATTAATTACACATCAGGATAAAGAGCTGAGGACTTGAATTCATGATCTGCAGGTTCTTGCTGCTATTCCTCCTGGAAAGAACTCAGTCATTCCTACACCTAAAATATGCCATTTGTCCTCTGCTGTTGAGAGAATACCAGGAAATCAATCCAATTGTAACAGACATTTATTTTGGCTTTGTTTCTGAGTGTTTCTGCACAAAGGGGCAAAAGGAACCTGTGGTAAGGGGGAACCACTGTTCCCTGCCCAGGGAGCAGCCCACAGTGCATAGATGCTGATGTGCCCAAGCTGGCAGAAGGAGCTTCCTCTGTATTTTTGCTGGAGACCTGCTTTAAATGCTTCTTGTCATCTTTGTGACAGCTCTGCCGCCTTCATCTCCTGTCTGGCCCTGCTGGTGCAACCCACAGCAAGAGCCAGAGTACAGTTTCAACCAGGCCAGGCCAGGCAGACCCTGATGGGGTTGGTACATCATTGTTGGGCAGTTAAGCCCCTGAATTTCCTCTCAGCTTTCCCAGGACCATCACTCTGTGTCACAAACAGGCACATCCTTTGTGCTATTCTGCAGCAATGGCACAGTCAGACCCCATGCTCCTTTTGTGCCTCTCCCAGTTCTGTCATCAAGAAATGCTCTCTGTAGTCCATGCTCTGTTCAGCCACATCCCACACAGCCCATTTTACAGTTCCCCCTCCAAGGGACAGGCAGCACATAGTCGTTCCAGCACTAGAAGGTGCACGACAGTTTCAACCTCTTCTCCCTTGACCTACTTCCTTCCAGATTTCCACAGGCTGGCAGCTATCTCTTGCTAGGTGATACCACCTTCCTTTTGCATCACCCTCAAGCTGATGTGACAGTACTTGGTTGGTTGTTTGGAATGCATGTCTCAAGTATTCCTTCAACTTGATACTGACTTAGTCTTACAGGGATGTGTTCAAAGGTTTCAACAGAACCTTACTGCAGCGGCTGAGGTTTATGTATCAGCTTTTTCCTTCTCCTCATGCCATGCACCAAGTGCAGGACTCTTCTGGCTCTTATCTGTGAGACAGTGAGGCTTCCTGCCTCTCTCATGGGCAGTCTCCAGCTAAGTCTCTTGATTCCTATTTTTACTAAGATGTGGTCTGGGTTTCAGCTCCTGTCTCAGTCCTCCCTACCATATGATCACAGAGGAAGGAACAGGTTCACATGTGGTTTCTCAGCTCTTTCAACTCTTGGTTCACATGTGAACTAGCTGGTATTTTTGCCAGCTGGACTTCAGCTGTCTCTTTGGAGACTGCAATCTGTCTGGCCTTGGTGGCAGAATTCTGCAACTCTGTCCAAGCCTCTCAACTCTCTTACCAAAACCATAATCCAGCCAAACAAAAAGCTTCCCTCTGAATCAGCTCCCAGATAAATATTTTTTCTTACTCATTCATAGTTTTGAGTTTCATCTCTGGGGTTATCTGCACCTCACTTCCCTTATCACTCCATTTAAAGCTCTAAAATAGATCAGATTAGACTTTCTCCTTCAGTGAGTTCCTCAAACTACCAAAATATTTCAAGGTAAACAAACACCCCCTTCCCTTCTCCTGAACAAATAAAAAAATCCATATTTTAGATAAGGCACCAGATCTTTTAAAACAGGGAAAATATCAAAGTGGCTTTACAAGACAAAACAGAAACAAAGAAAAGCTCATTGACAGCAATTCCTGTTCACTGCATCCTTGCAGGAGTGTCTTTCCTTCTACCGACTTCAATTAAATGTGTCTGTCTGAACTGCAGACTCTGCTCACACCCCTCTGGCCCCAGGGCTTTCCATCAGCAACAGCCATGGCTGCCTGCTCTGCTCAGCTCTCCCCCTGACCTGCAGGCTCATCTCCAGGCTGTGCAGGGACCTGCCAACCACACTGACACCCTCCACACTCTCTGCAAGCCCTGGTGGTGCCCAAGCTGGAGCGTCCCCTGCTCCCCAGGGCTGTGTCCCAGCCTGGTGTTCCGGTGCACCTCCTGCAGTGACCCTGCAGCAGGCTCTTAGCCCATGGCAGGTTGCCAGGACACAGACACAACCTTCTCCAAAGAATTTAGTTATTGGAAATGGACTAAAAAAAGAGAAGTGAAAACAGATATGTGATAAACTTAAAAGAGAACTGACAGATGGGAAGTGCTGGGGCTTTAAAGCCCAAGGGGTTTTCAGTTCTGATTAGGATACAACATTGGTACATCCCTTATAGCTCTGTGCTGGGCAAAGTCTGTAGAATGCACAATATCCATCCTTAATATTTCAGCTGGAAAATAAAGCAATAACATCCTTTGTAACAGCAACAGAAAGACACACATGCAATGTATAATTTATGTTTATTCCTTGTGTTCATCAGTAGAGCTGCTTATCAATGCAGAAACGTCACGGCAAACTCTCTTCCCATAGCACCATCCCTGCCCTTTCCCCACCACAGGCTCAGGACAGCCAGTTCAACCCTGTGGCACTTGCACGTGGGAAATCCCAACTGCACAAGCCATGCTCTTTTCACATACTCATCCAAACCACTCCTTCCAAAACCAGACTCCAAGCACACTCAAGCTGCTGCCCTCAGGCCAAGCTATCTAAGAAAGAGTAGCACCATAACCCTCTTGAACGTGATGAGAGCAACTATCACATGGCCATGCTAGACTGAAACAGGTCTCAGCTCCAGTCACAGGAGTGGAGGGGGATCCTTCTTTTGAGTGGACAATCTAATCAAGTGCTCTGCCTCCTAGACCAAACCATCACTTAAAATTATATAGAATTGAAAGACTGAGCCCAATTTTTATTTTGTTGAACCACTGACCATCGAAACCAGTGGAAATTTTCAAGGTATCCTTAAAAAACCATGAGTACATTCCTTGAGCCTGAGATGAGTAGTGCAGGATTTTGAAAGACCTCAGCATTGGCATATCACTGCTCCCACACAAGTCTGAATCCTGTTATCACGCAATGGCAGGTCTGACATTTCTCTGAAACTGCTCTACCATCTGAGCCAGGAAATGTTGGAAGTGTTTCCATTGTCTCAGTCATACAGATCTCACTCATCAAACTTCTATCTACAGCAAAAAGCTTCTGAGCTGCAATAGAAGCCAGTGGCAATGTTTATTTCTGTATTGACAGATAGACAAATGCCATATGGACTGTATGGGTGTCTTCCATCACCAGCCCTGTATCTGATTTTGTAAGATACAGGCATGGAGGATTAAACAAAAACCAGTCCAAGACTAAGCCTCACAGAAAAGCTTCTCACAGGCAATTGAAAAGATTTTTCAGCTGAAAGGACCGTCCCTCTTACAATTCCCCAGTAACATATTTGAGACCTCAGGACAGGAGATATTTTCATTAACTATAAGTGGATAGAACCAGACACATACAGAAAGTTATTTCTCGTGTCAGCTTAAACATATGCTCATAAGTTCAAACTATATTCATGCTGGAGGCAACAGAAACAGTCACAACTAAGGGCTTCAGAAAAAATGACAGGCAACTATAAAAACAGACTGCAAATATTTCCAATTTCAAATAATGGTGCGTTCTTACTTTTTTCTTGTTTTCTGCATTTTAAACAAATATTTGTTTTTACATATTTGCAAACGTATAGGTAGATAGATGTATCTACCAGCTCTTCCAAAAACACATATTTAATTTTGCATATATATCCATTTGTCTGATACAAACAGACCACTGCTACTTCAAGTTACTTACAGGAATCTAAAGCTGCTCAGACTTGAAAAGCTCTTGCTCAATTCTGAGTCACAGCTTCAAGGTGGTACCAGCACCACCTGACATAGCCACATAAATTTTTGTTTCCCCTGAATAGAGACGATGTTCTGTGGAGGGAGGTGGTTTTTCTGGGGTTGAAGTGGATACAAGAGAAATGTGAGATGACAATGAGATCAATCATCAATGAGCATTTGCAGAACCCTCCCCAACACCAACAAGCTGTTGCATTTTCCTCTACATGGCTCACTGTGAAGCTTTCAGGCACTGACTGAGAAGTGCTGACACCCACCTTTGCTGTCCAGAGTACAAACAGTAGCTGCAAGAAAGCTAAAGATAGTAGAGAGTTCTTTCTTCCTTCTACAAAAATGATCATGACTTGTTTTCAGTCTCTCTGACTCCCCAGTCAAGCACTTATATGAAAACCATGTAAAATATTTAATTCTTCTGATTGACTAGTGATGCTGTACAGAGAGATACAATTCTTTTGACTAAGTATGCGTACCCTTAAAGTTGTTCAGAAAGTCCCATTATACTGAATATCAATCAAAATGCTCTAATGCCTTTAGAGGCAAAGACTGTAAAGTTTTACTACATTCTTGTATTCTTCTTCACTTAAAATGTTATTTGTGAACTTAATGACTCAAAAGACTAGTTACCAACGGTGTCAACAGGATTCTAAATAAAAAAAAATCAAGAAATTGTTTCTGGTTTGGTTCAATAACCTAAATCTTATACCAAAAATCAAATTCACATGAAAATTCTATCCCCTTTTTGACATTGTACATCCAAATGCAAAGGCCTAAAGTGACCTTCTGAGTGCTATGTTTTTCTCACCTCTTTTTATCTCTTTATTCTTTCTTCTCTTAATCTCATCCCTTATTCTTTTCTTCCTCTTGTGGGTAACTTAGACACTTCTTTTCTGTAAGTTATGGGTGCCTAACTTCAGCTGCATGGAGCTCGTGATTGCTGCCTGCAACAGAAGTTCCCTCCTACAGCAACGCTTGCTAATCTGGGCAATCTGCTGTAATGCTCTTGGGAAGTTGCACGTTACCTTTGTGAAAACCCTTGGTGCCAGAACACCTGTATTCTCACCAAATTAAGAGACACCTTTTAGAGAAAAATGTGTAATTATTCTCTGGCCATTAACTCAAGGTACCAAAGAACCAAAGGCTTTCCAAGGGCTCGTGTGAGCGGATTCTCTTGAGGCCTGACATTAAGATGTACACCCAGTAAAGCTGGACTGGGGTGTAACACAACAAGAGAGCATTTAAACAGGCTTTAGAGAAGGATTTTCTTTCTAACTACAGCCCTAAATGGAGAATCACTACATCATTCCCTCCTCCCTGCTCAAGCACTCATTCTTAATCATCTGTCTCCAGCACAGCACGGGACACATTTGCCAACAGCTCTGCAGGATTTTAGCCACACAGCTCCCATTGTGTTTAATGGGAATCCTGTGGGCAGAGCCCTGTGTGAGGCTTCCAAAATGTACTCTAAAAATCCCTAAATAATGCACTAGTTGAACATTACCCTGTTTACTTCTCATAGAATGTGACTATAATGAAACATAAGTCATTTACAATAGTAGTATTTATTGTGAAGTTTATCAGTGTTTCCTACTGCGCCCTCTTTTTCCCCTGTAAAAATATTTAGCATGACTATGTAGGATTTACTTTTTCCACAATATCTAAACCAGGGAACAAAATCAACTCAAACCACATTTGCTTCAGAGAGGAAGATCCAGCAGTTAACACATCAGCCTAAGATTCAAGAAGCCCCTCTTCAAGACTTCCCAATGTCATAGGAGACCTCTGTAGCTTTGTTTCAGACTTTTCCTCTGAAAATTGATTTAACAGTTTCTATTTCATAACAGCTTTATGATGATTATAAATACCAGTGAATCAAATACCACTAATCAAAGATTCATCAGACACAGAAAAAAGCCTCCAGTATCAACTCCCTCTCTCCCTTCAGGGGGAAGGCTGTTTCCATGATCAGGTCTAAGACAACATGCAAGTTTTGAGAAGTGTAAATCCTCACCATCCACTCAAAAGACAAGACTTTCATGTCTGTGCTTTCACCTTTCACAAGCAGCATTCAGAATAAATCCATGAAGAAGCAACTTTAATCAGCTTTCATGCACCCAGGCAGTAGGTCATACTCCAGCTCCATTTGGAATACAAACCACATTGGGTACACAGAAAGTTTCAGGAATTTCCATTTTAGGGGTCATATCCTCAACTTTTTCAACTTGTGGTAAGTGGAACAGAGTTACTACAGAGCAAAGAAGGCCAATACACTCCCCAGGCAAAAGCTTAACCAAGAAACAGCAAACAGAGCATATTTAAGCTACATTTCTAGCTTCAGAAATTAACATTAGATACAATAAATATTAACATCACCAGTTTACTACAAACCTTATTCATGCAATTTGTGCTACTGTGAAAATGTAAGATCACCTCAGGAAGACAGACATTTATGTTAAGATACCTGAAAATATGACTGGGCAAATAAAATGCTTCTCTTGTGAACTAGATCAGCACTTTTATCCTGAACTTCCAGAACAGATACTGGATATGACAGTCTACTATGAAAACTTTGGGAAATATCTGTAAGAAGAAGTTCAGCATTTTGCAAGATTCGGAGTTTATGTCAGTGGAATGCAGAAAAATTAGATGAGTAGAAACTACTGTGTGTGCCAGTTTCAAGCTGTACTGGCATCAATTACTGCAAAACTGCCTAATTTTGGGCAGCAGTTGTTCCATTCAACTTACCAGTTCATTTCATGGAATCAGGGCCTTTGTGACTTACATGAACAGACAGCATGTATTTCAGCTAATCTGGTGCAAACAAAGGCTCACTAACCTGCCTTACTGTGATATAATTTAGTAGTTCTCCGGAGGGACTTTTTTTCCCTTTAAGCAAGAATCAACACAAAGATCCTTTTGAATCCTTAATTAAATATTATAAAAAGTTGAAAGAAAACAATCATTATCTTATAATACACTATAACAATGCACAAGATAGATTTCTGAAAAAACAATTTAGACATCCATGTCCAGGAGGGGGAAAGGGCAGTAAGAATGATACACAAAAAACAGGCTGGGATGGACACGCTGGGAATGCAGGGTAAGTGCTGAACAGCAGCATGTCACAGTGTCAGAGCCTCAACCATTCCATCTGTTCTTCAGAAAGGAAGGGCAGTTCACCTTCACCATGAGGAAAACCACTCCAAAGGCAGGGAATCCTGGATGTGATGGGGGATTCCAAAAAGGTGAGAGGAAGCTACATCAGGTCCTTTTATATCCACAGCTGGGTAGGAGGAAAGACCAAACTCTCAGCCAGCTTACAAAGGCAGTCTAACCTCTGGGTATGGGACACACCTAAGGCTCCTTCTTGCTCTGCTGAGCTCTCTTTTATGACAATTATAATAATTCACTCAGGTTTTAATGTTTTGCAGTTACAAGGAAAAAAGATCATGTTTATTACAGACACGACCCAGAGAGGTCAAATCCTACTTGACACAAATGAAAGTAATGTCATCTTGCTGGCACTGAGTGTAAAATGAAACTAAAATGAAACTGGATTACTTCAGATCATCCCTGTTCACATTATTTTTAAAGTAATTGCTCCAGTAGCAATTTGTAAATTATCCACATTTTCATTCATGTCTTCTAAACACTCAAGATTACTATAAAATAAAGATGCTGGCAGTCTTTTTATTAGCACAGTATTCCTATACCTTTGTTAAGCTCACTGCTAATGATTCACTTCAAAGTGATTTCAGAATCCCACAAGAAAGTGTAATAGATTTCCTTACTCTTCATCATCCCAAACTCTCCCTCGCTGTTGATGCCGCCAAGCACATTGCACAGTCTGAGAAATCCCTTGCCCTGCAAATGGCATAAACTAAACCTGCCAAAAAACAAACTTACTGTTTGGAAATGCAAAAACTACAAATCCAACAATATTTGGAATTGCTGAAGGAATATGGTAACTCATATTACAATAAAGGCCACAGTCATCTTCATACAGGCTTTTTTGTTTTGATATTCACATTGATGCAACTCCAAAGAAAAAATAGTCTCATGGGAAGAAGAGATCCTCACCTGGTGGGTGATCACTTGCACTGTTTGACTCCTAACAGTGTTTGCTAATGGGAAATATTTTTAAATTTCAGCAAACACATCTTGATTTTATAGATTATATCCCCACCTCTTTGAACAAGTGGAAAGCTTCTGGACTTTGAATTCATTTGGGAGCAAATCTTTCAGTCTACCACTGATGAAAAATTAAACACAGAGCAAAAAGCTATTGTTAACTTAAAATGTAAGCAATCAACTCATTGTACTATTGGATATGTATTATGTATCAGAGGCTGCTGTTGCCAAGAGAGTTGTTTTAAGCATCTGCTTATAAACAGTATCAAAATGCAAACGAACTGCAAGAACTCAAGTGTTGGCAAGCATTAAGGGCTGAAAAATAGTAATATATCTAATAGATTGTGTATTAACAGTAATCTAAAAGAAGAATGTACATTGAGTACAAACATGCTATATAATAAACAACCGTTTTCAACGGTGAATTTAAAGTCACATTTTCCTGTATTCTGTAAAATACCTGACAATATAAAGATATCTAACATTCCTTTACTCCTATAACTTAATTCCTTATTATAATTACAGAGATAAAAAGTCAAACACAGTTTTCAGTTGCTCTAGACCCCAACAGCAAATAATGGCAATCTGCACTGGAACAGTATCTTATAACATCCACACATTACAAAAGTTTTTCAGAACTATCAAGTGCACTGCACATGCTGGGTTTTTCCAAGTCTACTTTAAACAGACACAGGTTTCACAGCAATAAATTTCCACCTTGGGAAACCAAGGACATTTAGCAAGTGTTACTGTTGGTTAACCAAGAAACAAGACATCCAAAATCATTTGGCACTTCCTACGCTCTGTGTTTCATCCTAAAAGCTTTCTCATTTTTGTTAAAAATCAAAGGCACAGGAAAAGTGGGTAACTTACCCAGAGTCAGTCAGTCAGAAGGGTTCAAACTTCCTTTCGGATGTCAGTGAAAATGATAGCTGACTGGGTTAATAATTTAGTCAAGAATAAAACCCAGCAGCCCAGCTTAGTCCTTCGTTACCATCAACACCAACTACACTCTGTCTCCTCTTTTCTTTAATAATGCAAAGGCATTCTTTTACATCTTAGTCCTTTATGTACACACAATACAAACTCTATGATTTGGCTTAAACTTTGCTCTGTAATCCTAACATTGAAGGAGCAATACAAGCACTGTCTAAGCATTTATCATTTTTGTGACTTTCCCTAGAATATGGACAGCACATACAAAACAGAGTAGATAAAGAAATAATAAACAAGTAAGGATTCATTGGTTTTGCTGTCTTAATACAGCTACAGACAGTATGAGAGAAATGTACCTTAAGAATCACTGGGAAGTTAATTAATGAAAAATCTGGTTTCTTCTAAAGTTTGGAGAATACTTTTACAATTAAATTTACAAGTGAGTGTGGTAACCATAATAAAGTCAGATGCCTGCATGACTGGCTGTTTACCAAGTTGACCAAGATTTACCTCAGTCAGAGCAACAGGTCAGTCATTACAAAGAGGGAGGAAAAGTTACGGATGGGTCTGAGCTACAGCACAGATTTAGCTGCTATAAAATTCACAGAGCTACTATACTTGTCCTACTCATCTATTCCTGAATATTCCCCCTGGGAGCTTCTTTTAAGCTGAGAAACCACTCATACTCATGAAGGAGAGCAAGCTAAAAGCAGGACAGGCAGGTGATATCAACCAAAATATTCTGGAAGGATGCCTGGTTTTCATCACTAAGTCAGACAACCAGCACCACCCCTGGTGCTGCCTAACTTAGATATAAATTCAGAGCACTTAAAACTTGTGCATGTCTCTCCACTGTGAGACAACAAAGCACAGACCAAGCACCAGCACTGGATGTGCAATGTCAGTGGGGTCACCACCTCCCTCTGCACTCCCAGCAATGACAGAAACTGTCCCCAGTGTCACCCAGGGCTGTACATGCCTTGAGTACACCTGGGGCTGCCCCACCACAAACCACAGGACAAACAGCAGTTGACATTCTGAGTTCAGGTTTCCCACCAAACAGAGATATTTCCAAGACAGCATTATTGACAGCAGGTCAAAACCAAAGGGCAGGGTCATGGATCACAGTCAGTGGACAGTAAGATGTCCCAGTCTACCCAGTGAGGTATCAAACAGCCCATGTCAGAGCTTAAAAAATACCAAAAACATAACCTCAAGAGGATATAAGTGAAGATGGCATAGATGGCACCTTTTAGGAAAAAAACTGAAATGCTCTTCTGTTCCAATGGTCAGAACCGGAGCCAACAGGTATTTGAGGAAGACCAAGGAGAAATCCTGATATCCTGACTTTGAAATCTGCTTCGATATGAGTAGCCCGTTCAGATGGGGTTTTCATCTCCGTTCCACCAGAATGCCAAGTACTTAGTTCCTTAACGGAAACAGACAATTTAGAGAAGTGATGCAAACTTACTGACGTAATCACACTGAATCAGCATTTTGGAGAAACTTGAGAAGTGAAAGGAAAACTGAAGCAGCTCATCTAAAGTAATCATTGTGTGTGAGCAAGTCCCTTTTTTATAACGCTCAGGGGGAAAGTATCATCTACTTTCTCCACATTAATTAATGTAAAATCATCAAATTCAATCTTTGGGGGGGGTGAAGTATCATCTCCTCCTGAACTGGGCCCTGCAAATTTATATTCAGTATAATTTATATTCAGATAATGAAGATTTTATGCTGTCATACTGTGCTGGGTTAAAAACACTTTTATTTTAAATATATAAAAATATAATTTTTTAACAATCAAAACCATACTTCATTTGGCAGTAGAAACAGTAATCTTCAGAGTCCAAACATACATAAACATGGGAATCCAGATATAAAACCTGTTTCAAAAAAATATTATTATCCATGCTATATTAACGTCTGGAAATATAAAAAAGTGTAAGTACAGTAAATGTAAAAGTCTGATTTTGAAGAAAAATATTTTTAAAATTACAGTCTATTCAAGTTATGAAAGTTGAACTTAAACTTTTCAAAGAACAGCCAGCTCCAACTGTTAATTATTTTTAAAATACCATGGGAAAAAATTTATTGGTGTCTATTTTTTCACTCATGTTTACTTTGGGATGAAAAATTTTGCTTGAGGTTTCCAAGCCATGCAGACTGCACAGATTATACTGAATTACAACACTCATGCTTTATTAAAACTCACAACTATATATACTAATGAATGTCATCTCATATAAAATTTATATATTTCTGCCCACACATTGCATAAAATTGAGATAAAATGTCACATATATAAACGAACGATAGCTAAAGTTTTATGAACTATAAACACAAGGTCAGTAGTGCTTCACTTCTGCAAGATAAATTGGACATTTGGACAGCATTGTGAATCACAACCAGAACTGCAATGGCCAGGGAATATAAACTGCCTATTAAAAAAATAAACTAAAGATACAGCAAATCACTCTTGCATGGACTTCTCAAAACATTGTACCACCAAAGGCTAATGCTTCTTTCAGCTACTGCTGAAACTGCACCATCCTCAAAGAATCATGAATTCATCTTCTGAGCCACAGTCTTTCAATATGATTTTCAATTCCATTTGTATACAGACTTTTTATACCACCTAGTAACAGAAATAAATAAGAATTCACTTTAACCTAGTGGTGTCCATTTTTGTCACTTTTGTTTTTCTCAGGAGTTATCTGTGCTCAACACAGATAACATGGATAAGATGCCATGCCCCCCCCTGGAGTGTGTAACAATCCTGCCATAATAGTATGGATCAATATTGACAGCAAAACACATTTGGGGAAAATTGTTGTAGTTTAAAGAAAAAGACATGCACATCAATTCCACTGTTAAATATATTTAATTTTTTTTTTTACTTTTTCTGGTGAGCATGCCTGCATTTAGGTCTTTGCATTTCATGATGCAACAGGGATAAAGCCACACATGTATCCCTTTAAAATAATTCCTTATTCAGGCCATCTCCTAGAACACAAGTCTTAGCAAAGATAAGGTCCTCAACTTTCTGCAGTGAGAAAAGTTCAAAGCTAGAGCTGGACAATTAAATAGCTGGATTCAAAAGGTGATTACTGGGAAAAGAAGACAACATTCACAATATGCTGCATCTGAAATGCTGAAGATCTGCCTTACTCTTTACTTGTGAAAGACACAGAGGTGAGGCAAAGTGCTCCATGGATCCATGGTATTGGCATTTGGGCAGACTTAGGAAAACTGGGTTGGGGGGTTTCTTGCTTTGTTTTAAAGAAAAAACTTTTAACTCAACCTTTGCTACTGAGGAGTTCCATTGTCATTTTGATTGAATGTTACTTCCACCATTACATGTGCACATTATCAGTCTGGCTCCTGGGCTTCCTCTTTGGTGCCCTATTTTTAAATCTCTATAGAAGCTCAGTCCCTGTGCTGGATTACTGTGTCTAGTGTTGATACTGCCACAGACATGATAGGCCGATTTAATTTAATCAAATCCTGAGCTAGCCCAAATTTTAAGATGAATTTAATATTCAACAAAAGGAAAAAACAGCAAAGAAGAGGGAATTCCCATGAATATAATTTTAAAAAGTGTGCTGGACAGTTTAAACATTTTGACAGCTTTTATTTCTACAGTTAAAAAAAGATATCTCAGAGAAGTAGCATTACTTTTACAAGAATTTATGACTGCACTTTCTCTTTATCTGAGTTACTGAGTATATTCACCACTATAAAAAGCAAGTTTGGGAATCTTAATGCCATGCTTTTTTAACTTTAGAACTAAAAAAGCATGCATATGTTACTTAGGAACAGGTAATAAAAGTCTATTAATAAACTTCAATAACATTCTCCAGGAGATGCTCTGACAGCCTATTCTGCATTATCCTAAAGGTTTACCTTTATTATCACACTGTTGATCACTGTATTCTTATGGGTCCAGTCCAAGGAACAGTGGAGTACAGATTTTCAAAGTTTACACATTCACACCAATTTTATCAAAACCTCACACCGGTTTAGCAGTAATTTACAACTTCTTAAACAAGGAACCTTCTTTTATTGTTGACTTGTTTTGTTGCCTACATTGCATTATGAACAAACACACACAGGTATTACCCACAAGAAGCACTGCAGAAGTGATCACCAGTACAAAAATGTACTAGGAGGCTGATACTTTTCTTCTCTGTTCAGCTTTCATTTTTATAAGGAAATACTGATTTATTGAATGTTAAGAAAAAAAATTCCTAAAAATGTTTTAAGAGCTTGAGTGTAAGGAGGAAAAACTGCTCCCCTTTTAATCCATCCCCAGCCTGCAGTCACAGGCTGCTGTACAAGCTGCCCCAAGCCCACTGCCCACAACCATCCTCAGAAAAGCACAAATGGGATTTGGAATTGAGTGGATATTGCTGAAAACTATTATAAAAGATGACATAAGCACACCAAAAATACTTCCAATGTCATTAATTTTTCAAAACTGACAATTAGCAGACACATAACATTTACAAACTGCAAGAAGGTTTAAAATTACTGAAACCTTTTGTATCTACCTTCCTTGTGGGGAATATAATCAAATCAATTCAGTTGTAATTACATGGGACTCATATTCAATTTAATTCAATTATTTGGAATGTGTACACACTCCAGGAAAACCTCATTAAGATGGCTCAGCAGTTTGTTTTCAAATGGGACTGGTAAGTCAACATCCACGATCAGCCATCACAAAGGCTGCCCATCCACTCTAATGGTTCAGAATAATCAGTTATTACAGGCAATTCAAAACAATACCAAACAGTGAATAAAATTGTTCCACCGTTGTGTAAGGAAGATCTGACCCTCCAAGCAACAGAAAGACACTGCTGGAAACTTTTGTTTCCCTTCCTGCCTCCTACTTGTCATTCAGGAGAGCCCATTATGTTGGAGGGGATGCTATCCCCACTGTTTTCCTCCAAGAAAATGGACTTTAGGTTCTTTGGATTCCTACAAGAAGCAGAGTATTGGAATAAAGAAGAAAAAGATGTTTTGACCTCAACACCAACAGCAATAAGTTGACTTCAGTATGCTGCCTATCTGCAATACATTAAACAGCAATGTCTTTCCATTTAGCCCTAAGCAAGAGTAGAATCAATTGTTGCTCCGAACAAAATTCTTCATGCATGTTTTTTACATTTTTCCATCTCTCCCCATCCATGTCTCCCTCTCCTCATATTAAACACTCTGTTTCTCTCTTTCAGTCATTCTTGTAACATGGGAATAAACTGCTACAGAATGAACAGCAAGTGTTTGTGACACATTACTGTGATTAAGGGAAATTTTTTAGCAATTGAATAGATTTTTCTTTTAATCTTGGCATCTGAAGAGCCAAAACACAGTACTGTTTCCACTACCTGGGATATTTTTGGAACATCAAAATCATTAGCATATTAAATCTGCAGATTTGATGACAACAAATGTAACAAGACCTCGGGCATGAACAGGAGCCCTTTGTACAAAAGCACGGCTGTGAAGTCAGACACAGCTAAATCCTGGGGTTCAGCAGTAGGTCAGTACACAGCTCTTTCGAGCCCAAGTAAACAATTGAAAAAGAAATCGGCAATATCTGAAAACCTTGTCTGAAATCCTCACTTAAAAGATACTGTTAGTAAACTAAACTTTTGCATGGGATCCCTCTCTTGGAAGTATCACCAACCACACTATTGTGCTTTTCTACATTCTGTCACATTTTCCCCCCAAAAATAGTTACATATTCATTTATTCAATCATAAGGAAATGTCATTAAAAAATAAAAGCACAGTTATTTTATTTTTAGATTAATATTCACATTGCATTAATCATAGAACACTTCACCCTTCTTAGCTGGTCGTCAGCTTCTCCAAATGAGCAACCTCTTCATGATGTATAACCCAGTTCCTGGCTCTTGAGTTGGCCAGTTCTTGTCTGGAAGTTCTCAGCTTATTTTTTGATCCTGAATTTTCACTTATTAATACAGTGACTGGCTGGGAGCCAGTAGTGAAGTTCTGTGTTTGCCATTGCAGGGCAATGTGCTGGGGAGGTCACTGAGCTTCTGGAAGAGTGACTGCCCTGCACGACACCAACAGCAGGTGAAGAAACTGGGGGGTCTGACTGAGTTCAGTGGGACACAATCAGATTTGCATTGATGCTCTGAGTGATGTAACTTTACTACCAGGGCAAGTATCTTGCAACAGCACTAACTTCTATTCAAAAGAAGAGCAAAGCAATATGCGATTATGTCTTTCAACTCACAAGAATCAAGAACATTATTTTAGAAAGGCAAAGTAGTTACAGCAATTTTTCCACTGTTTATGGGTAGAAATTTAAAAATTGCATCTTCGCCAGGGACATGGGGAGTTACAACAGTAACAGACCATAAGTTCAGAAACAGTTCCCACATCTGCGGCACTGCTACACATGGAAACTTTGTAACACTTTTAGGAAGCAACACACTGTAAAGTAGAAACTCAACAGCTTTAGTTTTGTTTAATGGCTAAGGGTAGTTCTTGTGAAGCAATTAATGTTATCCCCCCAGTAACAAATTGTTAGGAAATAGATGTTAACTAAGTACTTGCACTAAGCATCCTGTAACATACATAGTTAAAAAGGTTCAGTGGTTAAGCAAGAATACTCATCTCTTTGCTGCACCTCTCATCTCTTGTTACTATTCAGGTCATTACTTAGCCGTAGGTCACTCAAATTCATTTTCCCAGGGTAATATTATAACCTTGCAGGTATGTGAAGCAGACATAATAAAACAAAAAGGTTAATTGTGCATTCTGTCAGGACCATGTGGCATCAGGCCATGACCATCAATTGCCTGGTAAATCTTATCTCAGTTTTCTTTGCTATTTAAACTCTCCCTGGCTGAATGATAATTTTTCATGGTCTGAGCTGCCTAAAGGATAAGTTTCAAAAAAAAGTTTCAGGTTCTTTTGCCCATACCTTGGTTTAAGGTTCTAAAATCCCTAATTTTGGTAATGCTTGGTATACTCTTACAGAGAGCTCACCTCCTAATTATTTAATATTTTTTGCTTTTTTAGTTTAAATGTATTATGAGACTAGTCTCCCTTAGTACATGGCTACAAGTGAATGCATAAACCATCTTAATAATACGTACTTAACAAATTACATTTCTTTCTATCAGCATTCAAGGCAGAACGAGGCTTGTGCACAATATAAAGAAGGCAGAAACATTAAGCACTGTAGTAATTTTTTAAATCTTTTGGTCAAATTCAAATCATACAGGAAAAAGCCCAGCCATTTCAAGGACAATTTTCACCACTAAGATCACTGTGAGCTGGATTCAGAAGTGAACTTGTGCATCTAAGACAGAGAGTTGAGTCTGATTTTAGAAGGGAGGACAGCAGGACTAGAGTCATCGAAGGGCGCCAGATATGTGGGTGCACTTGGAGTAGAGCTCTCACTTATGCCAAGGGCTGAAACTGTCTTAAGTTGAAGTCACAACAACCATATGAGGTGGGGAAAGACCAGCTTTAGGGGAAGAGGAGGATATTTCCATGAGGAGGCCATCCCTGTGCCAGTCAGGGCCACCCTCCAGAGAGATGGCAGAGCAGCTACAATCCCTCAGTCTAAGCCATGTGTAGATATTGAGTCTTCCAATTCTGACTCAAGTGCTGCTTTCATTAAGTGGTCAGAAGAGAGCACCCTCTCCACTTTCATTTCTTCTTCCAAACAGTTAAAAGACAAATTCTGAGCAGTTCATCTGTAGCACCTGTTTACGTGCCTGAGCTCTATGAAGTGATACCATCTGTCCCTCATCTCTACATGGTTTACCACTCAGCATGAAGACTTTTTGAATCACCATTCAGAAGCACTTTTTGTTTTGTGTCATAGTGTGTACTTGAGCACTCAATTTTGGATTTTTTTGTTCCCTCTTCAGGTATATTTCTATAACACTAGAAAGTCCTTTACTATTTCATATGAAATTCCAAGTATACAACAGACAGACAAAGCCCAGAGAAAGTGGAACTAATTCATGCCTGTGTACTTTAAAGACAGAAAACGCTTTCTTACTCCATTTAATACAATATTGTGCACGCAGGAGCAGCCAGGCAAAGATATTAATATTATCACTCTGTTCTAGTAATTAATAGCAACTCCCCTCACAGCTCTGATAAGCTGGAAAACACATTTCATTTCTTCTCCTTCCCTGCTCATGAAATACTAATAGAAGAGAAATAGGTACAAGACTCTTGCAATGACCTTGTATTAGGACTGCAACTCCTTTAAACTAACCCAGAAACAGCCAGGAGCCATTAGGACTCTCCAGCAGCAAATGGTATGGGACACCCACCAAAAATTTAGAGAGCATGCAGCTCAATGAGGCATTTCGAGTCTACCCCAACACATTATTAATGCCAATTATAGCATAAAAGATGCTAATGTGAGGTACTTCAGAGACTAAGCAAAACACTGATCCATTTTGGAGATGAGGTCTGTCTTAGTTACCAGTTTGCACTCCCAAGCACAGATTTATCTGTTGAAGTTTTGCAACCTGTTTCTTTCCATGCCACTTTTAGAGTTATCTAGAGCAGTAAAAATGGAAAAGTAGGCACAAGCTTCCTCTCCAGAAGAAGAAATAACTAATAAATAGGATAAAGACTCAACATTACTATTGTAGACATATTTTCATATGTAATTCCCATAAAATTTCCTCTCCTCCTCTTACTCCCTATGAAAGAATGACACACACAGCCATGTCCATCTTGGAGGGGGTGCGGAACAGACAAGATGAGACACTGCTGGCTGGAGAGATACTAATGTAGGTTCATAAAGTCAAAACATAGTGTATGTTGAGAGCAAGGTATATCTATGGACAGCAAAAGGCATGAAACTCTCTTTAGATCCTGACAGAGCTTGCAGACAGAAATATACTCTTCAAATGCTACAGATGTACAGATCCTCAGAAGATGGCACAGGAAACTTTGGGGTGTCTGAAGAAAACTGTCATTAGTCCAATACACATGAAAATCATATAACAAATATGTTCAGTAGTAAAAACAAGTTAATAAAGAAGTAGAATTTTATTTTATGCCCCCAGTGGTCTATTACCAAACAACATGATATGAAATGATGCGTTTAAGATTAAAATTCTCCCAGGAGTGTACTTTTATGCTTTTCTCAGCTTGGGTTTTGCCTTTTTTTTTTTTTTTTTAATTAGAACTAAGACACATAGATGCTGATCACCAGCATGCAACTTAAAGGGATGAATTAGAAGTTCTTGGGGAAAAAAAAAAGAAAAAGCAAAATAAACCTTTTAAGAAACAAATTAGGATATTACCAAACAACATGTTGAATGAAAACATATTTAGCTGTCGCATGTTCTCTTGGTATTTATCTTGCTTATGATTTCTGCTGTATGAGAGCCATCATTACTGAATCAATCAGACCAGATTTCTATGAGGATAAAGTGCTCTCTTCCAATAAAAGCAAACAGAAGTTCTCATTAAAAATCAAAACATGACATTAGCATTTGACTTTCTCACTATATAACCCCTCTACTCAGAGCCTGCCATTGCATGAAGCAAGTTCAATGGCAAAGGCTACACTGCGAAAATTCAGGCTAATGGAAGAGGTCTTACTTCAATACCTTGGTAATCTTAAGGAATATGAGATCACAAAGCTGCTGAATACCATTTAAATGGCCAATAAGGTTTGAGTAAAAGTAATTCAAGTCATTTTAATTATAACAGCATTTATGTGACCAGCCATGAAGCACTTGCACTGCAGAAGTAAGAAAGTGTTGAAGTTTGATGTTCTTCTCAATAGAAAAAAATGAAGTAAGAATATCAGGTAGTATAGCACAGATATCAGGCTCATGTGCAAAGACACAAGAAGTATTTGAGACATGATTTTCTTGTACATGGCAAAACTTTTGCTTAAGGACTCCTAAAAAAATGACAGTGGGCAGCAAATTTAAATGCTAGCCATGTATTAACATAACTTACTCCAGCATCAGCTGCCACATTCATCCTCAGCTGGAAGACATTTACTTTCCTCACTTGCAACTTCCTCTCTTTAGCAATAGCCACAGGGATTATTACAATCTATATTCACATACATATTTCAGTACAAAGACAGGATTCTGAAGTATTATGAAAGGCTGGTTTATGTGCATGTTAATATATGCCTATGAATTATGTAAGTGCAAAGAGAGCCAAAAAATATATCACAGAATATCTACCTACCTCTATTCACATAATGTCTAACAGTGTGGCTTCACAGCAGAAGGGTGACAGCCACAGTTCACACGTTTTAGCTTCTGACTGCTCTTAAGTAGCTTCAAGTCTTTCTGCTTCTCTGTGTCAGTTGGCAGAAGAGGTCTGTACTCCACTGCAGGGGGATTTTCAATCAACATTAATTGCACATCAAATCCATTAGGCAAAGTACCAAAAAAAAAAGTAGCAGTATTTGTTAATTTTGTTTAAGAATCTTGGTTTATTTTTCTCCAGTGGTGCTACGATTCTATGACTCAATTTCTTTATCAACAAATACCTTCCCTCTTTGATCCTTCTGCAAAGCTACAAATGAAGAAAGTTCCACTGTCACTCTCGCGTAGTTCCAGGAACAGACCCAGGCATGGATCTGTCTTTGAACAAGTTGATAGTTCCCCACAAAATCTGAGTATGCTGACTTTGCCCATCTATACTGCACTAAGCTTCAACTTCATAGTTTAGAATCACAGCTAGAATATTGAACTGCAGAACAGCAAAAAAGAGTTTTCTTGCCTTTTGTTATATTTGTCTTTTATTATATTTGTATCAAACTTTGTAGCCGTTACATAAAATATTTTTACTTCTTTCACTTGCAAGTGTAAGTTGGGAATTCCATGAACAAAAGCTACTGTCATCCTTCTTTTCTCGTGTGCATATTTCAGTAATTACACGTTACAGGTGTCATATACTCAGCCATGGAACAAATATGTGACATTTGACATTTGCTTTTGGTTTGTGGGTTTTACCCTTTCAATTAAAATAGTTCTCTAAAAATGTTTCAACTTGTTATGCCTTTTAGAGTCACAGAAGCAGATCTCCTGATTAACTGGAAAAGATTTTGTATGACTAATTGGATAAATTTGGATTTCTCCTATGTAGTTTCCTCATTTTTGGAGATAAACACCACCAGTTATGTTTTGACAGAGGCTCATGGTCAATGCAGTATCTCCTGAGCACAGCACTGCAGTAGGCAATGCTTTAACACCAGATTTTATACCAGGCAACTTCCCTGCAAGAACAAAAGATATTCAGGATATTTGAAACATGTGAGAATTCATCATTGATAGAATTTGGTTTAAAAAAATCATACCTTTAATGCAGGCTTAAATTATGATTCAGATGACAGCCTGAAAAAACTGAAATGCAATCTTTAACCACCAAAGAACAGAAAATTCATAAAATAACCCTCAAATGGTGGTATCAACAACTGTCCTATTTATAATTCCTGGAGTAGTAAATACAGATAAGTTCTTTTAAGTCTGACATGTGAAAGCTTAACACATGAGAGCTCAAACTGAAGAAAACAAGCCGACATAGTGACTCCTGTCAGAAACCATTAACTTCACCTGCCAAAAAAAGCCGCTGTTGTAGCTGAAACAATCCCCAGGAATACAGTTCACCAGTTATAAAGAAAGGCTGCACACTTAGCACAGAATTTCTCTGCTAGGATTTTGTGCAGTGCTGAGACGTACAGAAATGCCTACAGATAAATTTTCCCATTTTATTGCTGCATTACACTAAGTGGGTGGAACACACCCATGTAAGCAGCCCTGTTAGAGCTACTCTATTACCAAAATTGCCTTTAGTATTAAATTAACTGCAGAAGCTGAAATTGAAGGCACTGATGGGGAAGAATATAATTCCTGGAATTAAACATCCTTTTATATATTTGTACATCAAATACTGCCTAACAAAAGGGAAAGAAAATCCAGCTGTAAAGAGCCTGTAGTCTAAACAAACCTCTCACCATCTCACCTCAATTATTTTTACAGAGGATAACACCACAGAAAACAGATGTAAGCTATTTTCAATATCCCTAGATATTATACATGGCCAAAGGATTTTTTAAAAAAATAATCTATTAACAGACTTCTCAGAAAGGTGCTTAACCTAATAACAAAAAGAAAAGAACTACCCCAAACCTCTGCATCAACCTTGTCTCCCAGAGTACTGGCAGAGGACTGGAAGGAGGATAAAGAGACAGAGTTCCCACAAATGTGTGGTAAACAGATCCCTGATGAGATCACTGGGCAAACACCTAAACCACTGAAAGATAGACAGATAGCTAGACAAGACAGATAGTCAGTCTTCAGCTGGCTGATCTAACCAGAAAGAAATTTCAAACAAGCAGCCTACAAAACATTAGATTGGCCTAAAAATTAATTACAACCAGCAGGAAGAATTTGATTCATCCAGATTAGTCACTAAAATGCCCACAGGGGGTAGATATAATCTTTCCTTAGAAATGAAATAAAAATACAATTCCAGGTGTCATGCTTTGAATATATAACCAATACTCCCATTACCAAAATTTCCGCTGTGAACTTCCTTAAAATATCAGCCAGTGTTAATTTTGTGAGGTATGTGAAGACCTGACAGGAGGAAAACCTACTGTTACACATGACAAGGGTACTCAGTTACCTAGCTGGGCATGACTAAGTTCATTACAGCAGGCACATCTTCCAGTGACTTATTAGGAGTTGTATACTAAGGAAACTCACTAAAACACCAGCAGACCTAACGAGGTGCATCCCTCGTGAATGAGAACACTTACACTTCATGGACACAATGTTCTACAATAAAAGATCCCCACAAGGAGTCTTCAAAGATGTTCAAGCTGCTGCTTTTACAATATCAATGCACAACTAACTTGAGTAGCAAACCTACAACACACAATCCACTACTTTCTCTTTTTTTTTTCCTGCAATTCAGCTTCTCTCATCTACTTTATGTGGCATCCATTCAAAAGACACTAGAGCAGCCAAACAATGAAAATCAACATTATAATGATGATTTCATATCTGATCCTGACTATAGTTTCAAATACTTTTAAGACTTCCAGTACATCTGGGCTAGGAATTTAAACTGCTGATACTTGAAAACCATAAAAGTTACACACCAAGAGATTTTCTGTTTCTTGCAAAGACTGCACAGAACTGTATCAAGAACTTCTCATTTTCTGGCAATCCTTCCACCCATTTTACAAACGTGTGTACCATCTCTTCCCAGACACTAAGGGTCTTTCTTGATAGCAAAGCTTAAAAACTCAGTGACTTAACAGCACAGAAAGAATTGTGCAATTTTATTTTACCCCTGTGATGGTGAAACTGAGCAACTTCACACGGTGGAAGCAGAAATTAAGAAAAAAAAGCAATTTGTATTTGAGCAGCAAAAAAATGTTAACTGTAACAGTGAAAACATACTAAAAATATAAATAGGATGGATGCTTAATTACAACTGTTCGTCTCTTATTAAGGCAAACCTAAAGATTCAGTCTGAAATGCACATCAGACTGAACTGGTCTATGTGCAGTCAGTACTCAGAAGTCACTGTCACAACAAGTTTTTAAACAATAGGAATTTTAAAATTCAAACTAAAATGGAGAGGAAGGAGAAGACGGAAGATGACTGTAATTTGGTAATTCATTTTTAAGTAACCATAGCATTATTACAACTTGCCAATGAGATTAAGAAAGCTACCTGAACACTTTTGCTGCAATGGAACTAGCCCATGATAAATCTATTATTGTAGAAGTATCTAAGCCATGGGTAAATTAAATTTGTGGTTTGTATAAATCACACATTGCTACACATCAGAGTTATATGCTATCCATGGCATGAAAAATGATGAGATTTCACATAAAACACTGAAAGAAGAAACAGTTCTTCCGACCAACATTGCAAGTGCTGCTAAAGTGGTCTTAAGACCTCTTCAAATTGATTGCACACAAGTGTGAACTATTAGTATATAACCAGCTTTATGAACTTCATTGTATCATTAATCTTAAATTCTTTCAGACTAAACACAATCAATAAAAAAAGTTTCTCCAGAAAGATGCAGTACCTGCAAACAGCCTCTCTTAGCATGAAATTAAAGTCAGGCTCCTGTGAATAGGCTCTCCCGGGGAAACTCCTCTTGTGCACGTTCCGGGACATTGCCAGTTCCTTTTTCTGACTTGGACAAATCACTTCTCACAAAGGGCTACTCAGGAACTGAGCTGCTTTTTAAAAAAGCATTAACGTGACCCCACACTGTGCAGAGACTCTTCTGCATGAAGCCTTCATTACTCATACATTTCAAATCTGTTGCGGAGCACACGGGACATCAAACCCACTCATCCTGTCTGCTCCTCTCTTTCAAAGTCCACAGGGCTACTGTTCCCACTTGCTGCTGGGGAAAACAGGCTTTTTCTTCACCACATGTTAGCCAGTGTCTGACCTACATCAGGAAGAAGAATGAATCTTCCACTAATCCACATCCTAATAGCCAGACTTTCTTAAACGCCAAACAGGAAAGCCAGGCATGTGACAAGAAGCTTTATTCCTGCCCCCACCTTTCCTTTAATATTCTTGTTCTTCAACTTCTTTGTCATATCCTTTTGTTCTCTCTTCAAAAATTTATCAGAGCGAATTAATGACATTTATAATAATCTACTATGTTCAGAAATTACCAAGATATGATCTGCCATTAATCTGTTTATCAGAAAGCGAGGTACCTCTGTTGTGGTATTTAATAAAATAAACCTTTGAAATCAGCTTTAACAGAACTCAATCAGAACATGCTTTCACTAAGCAATATTCTGTACTGGACCTGCAAGTGGTTTATTGAAATAGCATCCTATGCTGTAACAAATTCTGAAACCCAAAATTATAGAGTGGATTGATCTTTGTTTCCAAAGATTTGCTTCTTAAGCTGATTTGGGGAGCCTACAGACTTAGAGCACCAGGTAACCAGAGCTTTCCTTTTCTTGATTAGTGAGGAGACTGGTGCTGACTGAAAACTGCATTACACTGGACAGGCATCTTTGGAAATGTGTATCAGGTATTTTTCAATTCAGGGATTTTAGAAAATGTATTTGTAAAAGGTCTTATATTATCAGTAGCATAGTGGTGGTTAGGCCATGTAGCTTGGAAATTCAGCCAAGAAAATAAGTTCCTGACATCCAGCAACACTGTTCCCTCCCATTTACCCATTTTTCATGCGAAATTTAAATATATTTTAGTATTTTTAAAAATTAATTCAATGCTGCTTAACAGGCTTGATCAGCTGCTACTTAATTGTGGTTTTTAGGCAAGCATTCAATGCCTGATGAAGAAATCAATGCTATTATGCACCTTGTGAAGTTCATCTGAGTCAAGACCGGGATCTTTAGTCTCAGGCATGATATTGCTTGACTGAAAAAATAAAGATTTACTTTGAGAAATGCTATGAATTCTACAGATGCAAAGTCCCAAGTATAAAAATTTACCTCTATGTATAACAAAGAAATTTGCTTTTCTTTTCCTAGTATTTTCTTCTGCTGCCTCCAAGGGACACAAAGATGGGGACTGAAATCTCAATGTCAGAGATGTGCTGGCTTGTTTGGCTCTCAACTCCCACAGCTGCACTACCCAGAGCAGCTCCTGCTGATGCCCCACACACTCCTGCTGCATCAAGAACCCAGCAAAAGAGGCCCATGGTGAACACTGTAATGAAATAAAGACTTTTCCCTCTCAACCCTCAACTCCACTCATAAAAAGGGTGATAAAATTAAGCCTTCTACTCTTCTAACCACATTCTGTTAAAAACAAACACACAAACATTTATTAGATGGCCTCTTTATGAGGCTATTTTCTTAAAGGAGATGAGATCTAGCTCTACCTACATCCCACTGGGGAATTCAATTCTGTTGTAAAAGCACTTGTGACCCTGTTCTGAACATTCTAAATTCTAAAGAATCATCATAAAACTTAAATTTTTTTAAGAAATGTTTAGCCTTGTTTTGGTTTTGAAAGTACTTCTTAAAATATCACTTAAAATCCTTGAAAAGAGGCATTCCAGTATTTGCACCCTCACTAAGCACCAGTTACCTGAATTTACCATTCTTGATTCTGAAAAGAGAGACAAGACATACAAAAAGTTTTCCCTTTTGCTGCTCAGTTTCCTCAGCACTGACTGCTGTGATCCCTTTCTGTGATCCCTTTCAGTGGGAGTTAGTTGGCCGTGTCTGAGCAAAGGCACACACTTCCTGTGCTATAATCACTGTCTCTGCCCACAGATCCCACTTTGTAACAGATCTGGGCCATTTTCATTAATCACACCAGAGTCAGGTGGACTGGGGGCTTTTTTCCTCACTCGTTAAGAACACAACAGCAAAGAACACGCAGGATTACACACACACAGGGCTCTTCTCAGAGCTCCACAAGGCACATTCTCTCTGAGCATACACGTACAACTACTTTGAAAGACATCAGCTCTGATGATCTGCCACTGGCTTTGGGGTTAGAAATAATGGGGTCAGTAGTCACTTGAAACATTCCGATGGCTTCCACTAAATGCAGTCTGCTTGTGAAAGACCTGACAGCTGTTTAGAGTTCGTGTCTTTTCATTTGCATCTTTTCATTTGTACTTGTATCTTTTTTCCCCCTGGTAGGTGGACCAGATTTTCAGCTACCACGGCTTTCTTTCAGTGTTAAAATACTTCCCATTCTATTTCTTAATGCTATAATATAATTTCACAGCTGTACTGGTGAATTGTTCAGAGTTGCTCCATTTGCTTAGCTGTAAAACATCACTGTTTTCATTTGGAAGACAACAGAGGAAACAAATCCCAAGAGATTTTGAATCATTTTCATAATCTTCTTTTAAAGCAAACTGATTTAGACACAGAAAAACCAAGGGTGAAACATGTTTACATGAAACAAATGTTTCTTCAGGTCAGAAACAGAAAATTTCAAGCTATGTATAGTCTGAATTATTAGTTTATTAGACTGGTATCATCTTCTGTAACATGAGACACTACCAATATTTACAAATCTCTATTTCCATGGACCAAGAAGGCAATGAAACTACTATTCCCATTTATTAAATTAATGTATTTTTCAGATGTAGATTTTAAATTTCAGAAAGTGTGATTATTTCTCCTCTCTGCTTATCTTCTTCCTAACATCATTTGCCGACTGTTATTTCTGCAGGAGATGCATACTCTGCATGAAAAGCAGTGCTGCAGCTCAAATAACCAAGCTAACTTTCAATGAGCTGGCTTCAATCCTGACCAACAGCACTGGAGCTTCTTGCAGGGCAGCCAAGGGAAAACTCACCTGGGGAAAAGGCAGGCTGAGAGAATATCCTGGTGCAGACACCAGTTGTGGTGCTGTGTCACCCATTCAGTGCTGGCTCAGCCACCACTCCAAGTTGGACTATTCTGGTGGGAGAAGGAAGGCTGTTTTTCTTTTTAATTTATGTCTGTGTCTTTACAGGTTATTAGTTAGCTGTAAAACCAGCACTTGTCTTGGAAAATCATACCAAAGCAGGTAAATCAAGTCCACAAAGCCTACAGTGTTCTCCTGTGCATTACTAGCTCGATCAATGGTCTGTACACACACCCGGTAACAGCACGTGCATTTACAGGTTTAACTGAGAAGTTTAAATGCAAAACATTCAGAAATTAAAGAGAGAGAATAGGATACTCATCTCTTTTGTTTAATCTAAATGCATTTATGAAATTGAGAGCAATATAATTTACAGAATAATCAGCAATGTTTTGTGTTTATCTATGCAGCAGGAATAAACAGAATCAGCACAAGAATTGGCTAGCACTTCTTAAATGTTAAATTAATCTCAATACTGCAGACATAAATTTCTGTTAGAATTACATAAGAATACAGGGAGACTAAACAAGATGCTTAAAATAAAATATATTCTTATCTACTGTATTTATGGCATCACAAAATCACTGGCCCACTTCAACTTAAGCATGACAGAATGAAATCACATCCTCAAAAGAATTAGTTAAACAGTCCTAATCCCTCATCATCCCAGCACTACCTCTCAGCCTTCATATTGTTTAATCTGAACAGTGAAGAGGACTGTCATCTAGTTCTTTGAACAGCATGGTGATTAACCCTTCAAAATCAGAACGAAGGCACAGACTGATGATTCAATGTGATTAAGATTCCAACATCCAAATCAACATTTTTAACCAGGAATTTGCCTAACCACATAAACTTTGCTAACAAGCAGATACTCAGCAAATATCAGTCTCTGCTGAATGCAAGAATTAAAATACTGGCCATTCAGAAACTCCACTGGGGGTTTTACGTGAAAGAAAATCCAGATAAACAGAGACTGCAGGAAAGAGGGGCAGGAGAAGACAGACAGGAAAGGGTTCAGGACAGCAGCAAGAGAAAACATGGAACAGATTAGGAAGGAAGGTGTGGAGGCAGGCAGCGTGAACAGCTCTGTTTATAACTTAGCCTGTGCTTCCACTACCTGGAAGGGTCTGGCTAAAGAAAGCCCAGGCGTTTACTCTCAACCAACCCATCTCTAGGTGCCTATAGGCAAAGTACTGGGTGCCAGCTGCATTTGCTGGCAGTGCTTTCCTCCCATCCAAAAGAGAGCAGCTAAGTTCAATGTGAGCAACAGCAACTGCTCCAGAAAGGTGGCAGTAACATTCAAACATCACCTGTGAAATTGGTATCACTGAAACACAGGCTCAGAACACCTACCTTCAAGAAAACATTAACTTGTATTACAACAGGCCCAGGGAAGAGTCGGGGTAACAAAACTGGGCAATTTTAGTCTGGTAAAGCACAGGTTTGGTGGGGACAGGATTAGCCCATATGTATTCATAAAATGAGCCTGTTATAAGAGCAAATATGCATAAACTGAGTAGTAATGTGTGTACTACAGGTGAGAGTAGTTGAATACAGAACAGACAGACGCCAGCAAGGGTTGGACAGAGTAACTGCTCTACAGTGACGAGATTATGGGAGGATTATTGCCATGATTGATTCTGACAAGGTGGGGCATAAATTTGTGGGCAACAAATATCTGTCAAATAAGTAGAGGAAGTCAAGAAAATAGACAAAGTGAACTAAATTACTCAATTATGCTATGAATTACATTCCATGCAGGTTGGCATTACAACTAGATTAATATCTATATTAAAATGTCAGTTTATTGTAAACAAAGACTCTGTATCTTTTAGATTTAAAACATTATAACTACTCAATAACTTTCATAAATTGGAGGGGAGGGTTCTGAAGAACTTAGGCAAAATAACGAAGCAGTGAGTTTTTCTCAGTGCACAGTATTTAAGTTCATTAGAATTTCATCAATGCCAATACTGCTCCAGTAACATGTGCCAACCTAATGATAAAAGGTTATTTCAAAGTTTTATATACTCCAGATGGAAATGATTCAGAAAGAATCTCAGTCTTTAGTTCAGCAGGATTAGGTAACCTCTTACAACAACCTCAACTGACATTTCTCATCCTGCCAGCACTACAATGGATCATGATGTCTGTGTTTCACATTGCAGTTGCCAGTATAATTGTACTATTACAAACACACTGATTGAGAACATACATATAGCACTGCAATAAACACTAAATATGTCATAAAATATGCAACAGAGGGATCACAGGGAAATGCAGGCAAGCCTGGAATAGAAAACAGAAAAACATTGCTCATTATTTTTCAATGCTATAAATTTCAACAATTCAGTATGTAACTAAAAGTGGTGAATGAAACCCAGAGTATTTCAAGTATTTTTACTTTAAAAGAATACTCACTCAAGTACAAAACTAGTAAAACCAGTGGCCCATTATTCTCACCTGTATACACTAAAATTGTCTTCAACAAGTACTCCAGAAATGAATCCAAACGGCCTCCACGAAACTCAGTATTTCTTTAACTATCTATACTAAACTGACACCAATATAACATGCACTCACTACTGCACAGGCTTGGACAAAAAGAGCTCTTTGGTCCATGGAGGGTTGAGACTAAGGTATAAGAACTGAATTCAACAGGCATTTGCCTTTTAAAGAAGCCATTGGGAGTTGAATTGTTTGGGGGTTTTTCTCTGCAGTTTGAGGGGAAAAAAAAATGTAGAAGCAGCAGACATTTAAATTACTCGAAAAAAAGTAAGAAATACTTTGTCTTTAACAGAATTCATATTCTGAAATACACTTGCATCCAACAAGCCAACGGGGAGGGTCTCCACTTTAGACCACTTTTAACACAGATCCACTTTGATCTACTGTAATTGTAACTGTAATTAAGGCAGTCAACTCCATGGTTTCTTAATCTCCTGATTACCCTGCTCTGCCTTACCTGCCTTTCAGAAAGTAGTAGAGTTGGTCAGAATTTTCCATTTTCTTACTGATTTTTCCAGTAAAAACTAATATACACAAAGGCTGATTGTTACTTGCTTATCATCTAGACATGACCCACACATAGTTAACTTCCTTGGGGTTAGCAGATCCAAGCTGGAAGGAATCTGCCAGCTGAAGACAAACAAAACATAGCAATAAAACCACAATCAACTCAGTGCCTCAAAAAGGGTTTAGAATGAAGGATGAAACCTATAGCTAAAGACAGAAAAATGTTACCTTCTGATCAGGTGAGACAGTGTATCAACCCATGCCACATTCATTCAATTAATAGACTGCAGCTTGCAAACACTGATAAGGGTACTACAACTTAATGATCTAATCTGTATTCCTAGAGAAGGAAAACTTAGTTCAAAACACACAATTGGTCTGGATTTCCAATTCAAGCACGATGTACAGCAGGATGTGCTTTCTTTGCCATGTACTGGAATGAAAAAATGGACAAATAAATCCCCCAAATATAGAAGAACAACAAGAAAGATTAAAAACACTTGCAGAAAAAGGTATGTCAAGTTCTAAAATGCAGCACAATTTCCTGTGCCAAAACAAGAGGCTACAGAAATCTCTGTGCCCTTGCAGTGTTAAGCCTCACCATCTCACATCTCCTAACCACTGTTCTCATGACAAATGCAACTCTTCCTTGGCATGACACTTTTTCCTTCCTATCTGGAATGGTGGTGAAAATCAAGAAGAGTAAAATCCCTTATCTTGAAGAAAGCAATTGAACTGGGATGCAGTTATCATGAAACAGAATGATGTAAAAGGAAAATATTCTCCAAGGTATAATGTAAACTAAGAGTGTGGATCAACATCCTAAAATACTCAGTGATCTCTACAATGTGACTTGTTCTGAACAGGATTTGTAGTTTCCCTGCATTCTTTTGCAGCATATCCTTAATTATCTGGTTGTCACAAGAAGAGCTCATTGTTTTATGCAAGACAACATTCTATTGACATCCTTTGGACAATAACTGATGCACAGTTATTATACTGCAGGCTTAGAAGACAGATGCTTTCTGAAATTCATATTTAATGAATGCTATTTAATACACAATTTGACTGAAGAGTAGTAGTGCCCAATTTGTAAAATTTGAGATTATGGGGCAGGTACTACACATGGAATTAAAACCATGTTACACTGAAACAATCATTCAAATCAATTTACATTTGCCTACAGTATCTGCACAGATTATGAGCACAGATAATCACATTAAGATTTTTGGCAATGCTGTACAATAAAAGCTATCTGAAACAGTAGACAGTAATTGTTACTAAATTGTAACAGAATCCCTGTGGAGTTAGGAATTTAACAATACTAGTCATATAAGTTCAGCATGATTAATGACATTGCAAAAAATATCAAGATTGTAAGCAATAAACCTCTTACAGGCAAAGCCCACAGTAATTACTGAGGTCCTTCCTGCCATGAGCCACTGACACTCCATTCTCGTGGCATTTTTAGTGAAGGTATCTGGCACCTTTCAGGACCCTGGTGAGGACTTGGCCCACTAATTTTCCTTATTTATTTGAATAGTTTGGATCATGTCAGATGACCAAAGCTGTTCCAATGTCCCTCAATGCTGTCTTCATCCTCAAGAAGGGAAATGTCTATTCCTTTCCAAGGGACATTCCCTCTGCTAAGTCTGAATCCAAACTCAGTGGGATCAGAAGAAAGATCTCACAGCTGTCCTTACTGATACTGATGGACTAAAATCAAGCAGCTTTTTTAAATCCCATTTTCCCCTCTACATGACATATATCAAGAAAATGCACAAGCAACATCCACACAGCTAAAACAAACTTATACCTTCAGGACACAAATCCCTGAGGATGCACCTGTAGAGTATCTATGAAAATGCAGTATCAGAGTAAGGGATGAATAATTAGAACTAGGCCTATAAGCCTATACAAGGAAAACAAATCCCACCCTGTTCTCTTACTGTTTATCATCTACCTTGAGAAACAAAATCCCACAGAAGTTTGAACTTCATATAACAGTTTTTAGCTTTAACTATTTTCAATGCATCTTTTAATATTTAAAATGTGTGCACAGAGGAAAACACACAACCAAAACATTTTGATAAAAGAAGATTAAAATGAAATGTTTAATTTGCACTGCCCAATTTTGAGCACTGACAAACAAATGAACTGCTGCATGGCCTGTTACATTAGAACAATACTGTGGAGCAATGACAAGTTCTAAGATAAAATTAAAATTACCATAATAATTCTCCTGTGATACATTCCAACCTATGCAGACCATGAATTACTACTAGATTGAAAAAATGCATTACCACCTCAAGTCAGGCAGATGAATTATTCTATTTTTATTAGTTAGTGTAGATACTTAAAAGGTTTTGCAGAGCAGAATGACAAACTCATTGTATTTAAAAATTATGTATTGGTCACATTTAAAGACCAGCTCTTTACTAACACACCAGCATTAGAAAGCCAGCTATGCAAACTGTGAGTAAAAAAATGGTTCTACAAAAGTTCCTCACTGAGGAGAGCAAAAGTCTCAATCTACAGGGCCCACCTTTGGATACAACAAACAGGCAGTATCAAGACAGGGATGTCTTTGGGCCTGTTCTCCTGTACTGTTGCCTGCACCATTTTCTCCAGAATACCTTTGGGAAAGGCCTTTTCTCCTCCCTGCCTCATATGCTCATGAAAACCAGAAAACCTTGCTTTAAACCTAGTCAGAACAAAGTATTCCTCTATTATTCTACTCAGAGAGGCAACAGTCAGGACTTCATGATCTTCTCCTCTTCACCACAAATCTGTATCTCTGTGCTATTTCAGGCACGAAGCTCCCCAAAGATACCCAAAACACTCTTTTGCTCTGCCTTTAATGAGAGCAGAATCAGAAAACCATGGAATGGTTTGGGTTAGAATGCGTCAGGTGGGAAAAGACCTTATAGATCACCTACTTCCAACTCTCCCACCACAGACAGGGATGCCACCCATTAGATCAGATGTGCAGAAGGCACACTGGTATCTTAGAAAGGCTGAGCATTTTTCTGGATTAGATTTTTATCTCCTTGCAATCAGAATGGGAGTGTAGGCTCCCTGTTTCAGTTTGTTGTATAATTGTAAGGTAAAACTTAGACTCAGTCAACTAATGCTCCTTTGAAGATTCCGATCATGCTCATAAAAGAGAAGTATAACTATGAAGATCATTTGATTTTATGTCAGCTTTTTAATCATAGTATTCCCTCATGGTTTAATTTGCTCTGGACTTACCACCATCAATCTGATTACACACCACTGCTCATTAATGATACATTTACAGTTTACAACACAAGCTTTATAGTGCAGAAAAATTACTAATACAAGTTACCTCAAGCATTTAACAGAAGAAACCCCACAAAATTGTGATCATAAACTCCCATTTCCCTCTGATCCATTAGCAAAGAGAAACAGTCTATAATGTGCAAATTGCCTATCAGACATGGGTTTCCAATCATATGACAAAAGGAACCAAAATCTGAAAGGACCAGGAAACTAAAATGGAATAAATCCATGTTATTTGGGTTGTAACTCAGAGCTAATCATGAAGTCAGAGGATCAGTCTTATACATATTGATTTTGAAAAGGCTCACTTTGAAGAAATCAGTTCCAAAGTGTGGCCAGCACATGTCTGACTGATGGGAGCATGGGGAAGACCACCAGTTTTGAAACACATGCAAGGGAGGTTTCAAACCTTTCCTGTCATTTCCGTAGCATATCCTCTCCCTTCCAAGGAAGGGGCATTAATAAAAAGTGCCACTGTACATTAGAGGGTAGGAGAGTCAAAGACAGACTGAGTGATTGGGTTGGTGTAGGAAACAACTCTTCGAGACATTCCTGTAGCTCAAACCAGACTGATGCTTTTAAAAATAGCCTTTAAATTTACCACAGTCATCCAAAACAGATCCTAAGGTAACTCCAGTTCTTTGCTGGCTTTCTTCTTGCCTGCTCTCCTTACTTATTTAACTTCTTTAATCATTTCAGTGGGACACATTTTCCATTTACACAGAACTCTATGAATGACTATGTTCAAAAAGATAAATGACAATACTGATTCAAAGGTGACTCTCTGGAGTATATTCTACTGAAGATCTTTATCATCACACTGCCCTTCTCTCACAGGTATTTCCTCCATTTCCTTTTTAATATACTTTTGTTACACAGATATTATGAAATGAAGATAATTTTTTAAAAGAGAACAGGCACACATACAGTCTGAAGTAGGGAATTGTCCATGTTCAGATTCAGAAGGATAGATCTGGCTTTTACATTAATAAACCAGGTTTTGAAGACTTCTATCCCAATGAAACAGGAAGCTCTCTCTTATCTGTCTTGGTAGAAAACATGGCAGAAGCAATTATTACTTGTGCTTCTAAAAGCACTCAGTCATATGAAAAGCCTTATTTTTTGAAACAACAGACTTTGAGCCCAGACGGGCAAAATTTTGGGTTTTTTGATCATGGGTTGGTTTACAGGACACCAGATCTGCTGGCAACAGACAGGGTACACCTGTCACAAAAGGACCTTTGCACAGGAGTTATCAGGGCTCACTGAAAAAGCTTTAAACTAGATTTGAAAGGGGAAAGGGATAAAACCAGGCTCACTGGAGATAAGCCTGGGGGCAGCACACCAGTGTTTGAGGGACAGTGTGCTAGTAAGGCTCTCTACTCTGCTTTCTCAGTGCAAGTAGGGGATGGAGATCTATGCAGCAGCAAAGATGCAAGGGTTATCCATGTGTTAGACACTGTGGAATTCCCTAAGAATGATCATGAAGGAAATTCTATTAATCATGTGAAGGAATTCAGGAATAGCATGTGACATCTATGACTTTCCAGATTTCCTGATTCAGAAAGGAATGGCAACTGGAATGGTAACTATGGCAAGTTACACAGGAAAGAAACAGTCTGTAACTTTGCATGTTCTAGGGCAATTTTAAAAATACATCCATATGATCAGCAAATCTGCAGTAAGTAGCAGAAGTTCCCCTGACAATGACAAGTCCTGTCTACCTTGGAAACTTCTTACCATACATGACTGCGCAGCTCTTGGGAAGCAACATTACTCAGTCACAGCACTCAGTTCCTGTATCAGCACCTTCTTTTCTTAAATATAACAAGTTTGACAATTATCTGCAGCTAGGAATAACTGCAAAACCATAGCTATTACTGTGCAAAATAAAACACGCAGAGCTGAGAACTTCAACAGGTACAGGATTTCCCAGTACATAAACATTAAACCTCAACCTATGTAAAAAGCAGAGTTGGCAATCTCACCAAAATGGAGTTCACTGTCCTCCAACATAAAAAGTTCTATAAACCCAATCACTACATCTGCACAGGAATCCTTGCTCTTACTCAAAAGCTTCCAGGAGTTTCCTCCAACATCAACTCTCACTTGGGGAATGAAACAGCCATATAGCAAGGGAGATGATGGATACATACCACACACTGCCTAATACAGATAGATTCTGCTTGGTCAGGACTGTGGTATGTGAGTGCAGAGAATTCACACCATCTTTTCACTACAAAAATCAGTGCATGGAGCAGATTCTGTGTGGTGCTTGGACCTGTGCATGAGCATTGGTAACCTACTGTTAAACTATGGTGAAAATGCTGATAATAATGACTCCATGTCCTGCGTGTTTTACAAGGCAGGGCAACCCAAAGGAATACACTGTAATCCAGTCCTACTTTGGTCTTAATCTATTACATTATGCTAAGGGAAAAAAACCCAGTATATCCTATTAAATCATAGTGCTAGCTAGAACAGAGGAAGCAGAATATCATTTCATGCTCTGATAAATCAGTAAAAGGCAATAGATGCAACCTTCCAGAAATATAAGTATGATGCATACTGTGAGCACATAGATAAATGCAAACCAAGGCCAGGATTTTCTGAGCATGCAGACAGTCATGTGGAAGATAAAAATTACCTATTTCCCTGGACTCCTTGCAAGAAGCTTTCAGCAACTAAGAGCTGCCACGAAACACCACCACATGATTTACTAGTGAAATAGGGCTGGCTCTTAATGCAGCTCCAGTGCCTTACGAGTCCACAGAAGATGGAGAACTGCACGTACCTCTCTCTGCATCTCTAACAATGCCTGAAGCAAGCAATGCTCTGCCCTCTAAAAGTGTTACACAAGCCAATATATATCATGCAATTGAGTTTTCTATAACTTCTGGTCCTGGTATGACTTCTGTGTTTGAAGTTTACACTGGGTCTTCAGTCCTCTGCAGTCACTCTGACCTCATTGGTTTAGTTCTGTCTCAACTTCTGTATGAAATTTTTTGTTTCAACCTGATGGTTTCTAACATGAGAATGTGAATTTAGTTTTTGAAGAAAACTGAGAAACATCCTTTGAAGATATTTCTCCTGTCTCTGTTCTTTCAAAACCACCATATTCATACACAGAACTAAAGAGTGGGAAAAATTAAGCTCGGTATGAAAAATTATAAAATTTCTTTTTTACTTCTTGTTGGTAAAAAAAACAGGAAACAAGAATATTTAGTTCAAAGTAGCCCAGCAACTGAGCGGGGTCAAACTCCATATACAACTTGGGGAAATCTCCTCTGGCCTTAATTTCATGGGTCTAGAAAAATCATTCCCTTATTTTCTGTCAGATTAAAACTACTCACACAAAAGCTCCTTGATCTTCCTTAGAGCAGTGCTTGACAGTCCTGAGTAACTATTAGAGATGAAATATGTGCCTAAGTGTTGTACATGCACATAAATAAAAAATACTAATACACTCACTCCATCAGTGTTAATCTAAAAGAAACTTCATTCTTTAACTATGTCAATTCTAATCCAAAGACAGGATCAATATCCTAAGCACTAGGTCACGGCCCCAGTAAAGCAGCATTCACACCACGTCCCGAGGAGCAGCGAGTTCAGCCAAGGGCTCAGCAGCCATGCAGTGCCAGCACTCTGCACAGCACAGGGACAGAGGCAGCTCCACAGCTCGTGTCTGAAGGGGCCTCTGTCTCACCCCCCGGACACCAGGCACCTCAGAGGCCTCCAGCAGTCACAGACCCCAGTGCGTCAGACCCCACGTTGGAGCAGGGAAAAGGGGGAGGAGGAAGCAGTGGCAGAGACCACGTGTCTTGTACTGATTGCAGCAGCTCCTCCACAACCCTGCCACCCAACATGCTGCTCAGGGTGGAGGTAGAAGAGTCAGGAATAAAGGAATGGAGTTGAGTCTGGGAAAAAGGGAGGAGTGGGAGAAAGTGTTTCTAGTTTTCTTGCTGTTTCTCACTATCCTACGCTGTATTTAATTGGCAATGAGTTAAAGTAATCTTTTCCAAGTGGAGCCTACTTTGCCCTTGATGGTAACTGGTGAGTGACCTCCCTGTCCTTAAACCACAAGGGTTTTTTTTCCTATTCTTTTCTCCTCCAGTGCTCTTGAGGAGGGTGTGTGGGACAGTGACCAGGTGGACACGTGGCTGCCAGTCACGGTCAGCCTGCCACAAGGGGTTTGACAGTGGCCATCCTGCAGCAAAGGAAGAAACAAGTGTACAAGAGACATGCACACCAGATACAGAGCACTTACAAGTCAGCAAGTTGTGTGTTATACTTATTCACTAATTTTCTTTATAACATTTCATACAGTATCATCTAATAAAATCTCGTGGTATCAAAACCACAGGGCAGGATGACAGGGTCAGCTTTTGATAAAAACCTCTATCTTTGGGGCACTCTGCCTCCCACAATAACTCTCCACACAGGGCATGCAGGGAGGATGACAGGAGATTACTGCAGAACTACACAAAAGAGGAGAATTGTAGACAGCTGCTTCTAGAATCTGTTTCTGAGAAAAAGAGTGAATTCTCATTCAGTATTTTACTCATCCTTGCTACAAAAGAATCAAAGCAATACCATCAAGAGCTGCCAGGAGAGCCTTTAATTCTTGCCAGAAATTACATTAAAATATTATTGATGGTGGGCATTAGGCAAACTGACCAGCCACAGGGGTTTACTGAGCTGTCCTGCTAGGCTGTATTTCCCAGATGTGGTCTTTGCTGTATGTGGATTACCAGGCATGGCAGTAAGGCCACAGAAGTGCAAGCAGATGTGACCTCTACGTCAAGCAGATGTTAGAAATTACAATGTAATGATGCAGCATCAGCCTGCTCTTGCAATAAAAAAAGTCTCCTTAATTCAGCTGAGAGGAAACAGTTACTACTTCAGTCACCTGCTGACAAGAGGGAATGGAAAAAGGGGAATTAACAATAATTGGAGAAAACCACGAAGGATGTCCCTAAACCAACAGCCACACTGTCCTTTTATGCCAAGTGTGGCTGGATTCGTAGTTGGCATTTTCCCCTTGTCAGAAGTGAGAGGCTTAACCCCACAGTCAATATTAATGTGAGGGGAATGCTGGAACTCACCCCATTCACAGGACCCTGGAAGATCAAATAAGGACCATTTCCTATTCTTCCAAAAACATCTATTCTTAAAAGCCCAAGGCATTTTTCTGGTCACACACATCGATACCAATAAACACCACAACCTTAACTGAAAGAGGTTTTGAAATTTACCCAAAAAAGGATTTCAAGATTTAATAACAGCCTTTTCAACTACTGTTTACAGATATACTTTATATTAGGGTTTATTGAACATGTTTCATTCAGATCAAAAGAGTAATCAAAGTAACTTAGGTAAAGCTACCTCTTTTCCTGCTTTAACATTGAATCCCAGTTTAGAGTCACATGAACTCCACAGACAACAATTTCTATTGCTTACTGATGTACATCAGGGAAAAGTAATCTATTTATATTGTGTCTATTAGTGTGCTTTTTGGAATGATACTGTAAATCACACCTATTGCTTCAGGGAGAGTTGTTGCTTTTCTGTTCCTATTGTTGTAGGAAAATGCTGGAAGCAGGAAAAGCACAGCTGAACCCCAGAATAAGGAGGTACATGGGACACAGTGTATTTTCTTCTCTAGTGTCCACCATGTGACAAGTTTGAGAAGGAACTAATGTTAAACTGTGAGCCAGCAAAAAAAACCCTCCCAAGAATAAACAAACCAAAAAGAATTAACCTAATTTATCCAGAGCTGGGTCCAGAGGCAGCAGATACACCACTTACCTAAATGGTGACCCACCGTGGCAAGTGCCAACAACCAAAACCAGGAAGTCAGACTGCATGGCACTGCCTTGGCAGATACTGGGCTGATATGTATGTACAGAGTTAGTCTCTGTACATTTTTGAGCAACACTGTCATGCCAAAAAGAGCCTTACAGATTTTAACAGCTGCAACAAAGCAACAGAACTCAGTGGGTTTAAGAAAAAAAAAAATCAAGTATTTCAACTCAAGGCAACACAAAAATAACTGCACCCAACTACAGTGTAAAATCACAACTTCAGCATTAAATAATTTTCCTATTAATGGTTCTCCATGGGTTTCTCCACACCATAAACATATTTACCTCCAACAAAATGAGGAAGCAAATTTAAAACTACACACATACACCACCGTACAATTCTGGAAAAGAAACTTGGTTTTAAAAGCTCTTTCAGCAGCTCTCACATGTTAATCAAACTAACCACTGTGTCACTTTAAGGCTTTGGCAGATTTATACAGATGTTAAGAAAGAGAACTTCGATTTATTTCAGACTCCTGGCCTGAAATATTGCTTACTTGGGAAGAACAGAAACGTCAATCAATAAGAAAAGCCCTCACCTTCTGAAGTTCCATCTCAAACTCTGTGCTTATATGACAGATTAAAGTTTTCACACAATTTCATTTAGGAATAGGCAGTTTTGCTCCCCTGATTTACAAAGGTCAGCGTACAGTTTACCAACTATTATGTTTCATTCTTTCAAACCTGAAAAGAAAATAGTTTGAAATATAAAGAAACTTCATAGAAATCAGTGCAACCCACTGCTCTGCATTTACATATAGAAATGTCTACATAAATCCAGTCAGTTAGGAAATTATATTTAAAAGATTTCTGCTACAATCTGTGTTCTTACATTAATTTATCTGCATCTGAAAGGCAGAATGTTGGAGCTCAAAGTATTATTCTCTAGCCATCTTCTGAAGTACTTCCAATTAACTTGATTTTAACATCTCCTCCCATCACCACCTGTCTTGTCCAGTTTAATTGTGCTCGAATTCAGAAAAGTCCCAAATCCTTCAAACAATACAGAATCTCTAAGCAGCACAAGACTATCCAGTTTCCAGTTTCATTATTTGTTCAAGTATGGTAATTAAAAATATACTCTTTTGGGGAGAAAGTCTGTCTACGTAAGCAAATATCTTAATATTCTACTAAACATCAGAAAAAAAAAACCCTTTAATATTCATCATAACAAACACAATGTTTTAAAAGCAAATAAAATATTTCAGTGACATATTCCCTGCCTAGAATCTCCTTTACACCTAACCCCACAGCCTGATGAGGCCAACAGCAGTTTTCCTCACAGGAAGAACCAAATTGCCATAAATGAAAAGGGATACTGAAGTTTGCCTTCAAACAGTTTAGCTAACGTGCAAACAGTCTTAAAAGGAATATAATGCTGATTTAGATGCTATTCACCTTTATCTCAATCAGAGGTACAAAGATAAAGAGACAAATAACTTTAATTCAGAGAACTTGCATTCTTCTCCTTCTTGATAGATCAGAGAAAGCTTCACTGCAAATAGCAATGGAAGAAAAAGAATGGATTAATTTGAAGATAGTGGACTTCAGGGATCCTAACTAATAAAATAGTTACTCTTTCCAGAAACATGGTAGAAATGAATCAGACTACTGCAGTTTCACAGGAATAATGAAGAGCTACCATGTAAAGATCTGAATTTGTAGCAGTTAAAATTTTATACAGTTACTGGGCACATCACTTGGAGACTGCCTTCCCCTCACCCTTTCTTGTCTTAAACACGTCAAAGTTTATTTCAAAAGTTTCTAGTTATTGTAACAGTAATACTGTTCTAAAATAAGGACCTTGGGAAATGCTTCTTTAAACAAGGATAATATACAATAGAGCAAAATATTCTAACCAAGAACATTCATAGGGTGGATTTATTTTTTGCATATTACTCCAGGACTGCCATCAGAATAAGTAAAACTGCAACCAAGGATCACAGAAGAGGAACAACAGAAAACTCAAATAGGAATACCCTTAGCAGTTTTGTTGAAGAATTTCTGACTTAGCACTTGGTGATGTTTTTAAATAGGTTTTTGACTTCTGAAGAGAATTAATGCAACTTTTACAACCACAAAATAACAGATGAGAACAAATTTTATTATTGCTATCAATGGGGTTTGCAGCGTTGCCTAGAAACCCAGATTGAAATCAGAGGAGCAGCATGGCAAACACAGAAAACAACCACAAAAAATGCCCCAAACAGAAAACCCTAAAAATCACAGCAAACATAGCCAATGAAAAAATATCACCCCTCAGGTATTTTTCACCTTATTAAACTGAACTTGAGCTTCTCAACATTTCCCCAGTCCAAGGGAATGAGTTAATATTCAGTCTTGATGGAAAATACACAGCATAAAATTCCATTATCTCTTTTGATTTTTTGGATTGTTTTGTTTCTGTTCATGTGGCAAAAACAATAAAAAACCCCTATTTGATGTACAAGATCTCATCACATATCCTGAAAACAATAAACAGCACAAAACCTTCCTGCTGTCACAGGAATGGTTTGTCCAAAATCCCTGTTCTAAGCTGGTTCTCTTGTAAGTGGAGCTCTGGTCTAGCCCTAAGCTCTGCCCCAGGCAATGCAGGGAGAGATTTGAAGCACGGCCAAGCAGGATGAGCATCCAGCCACTAAAAGGCATCACTTCTTTTTTTTTCTCTTTATTCAGATCAGTCAAACCCCTTCTTGTTGTTTAACAGAAACAACCAACCACATAATGACTTGACAATGGCACATACTTTTTCAGAGGTGAAGACCT
>JAOXXN010000102.1:32062775-32108188 GCA_026770055.1 Myrmophylax atrothorax
AGCCAGGATTAAACAGAGATTTTTTTGTCTCCTAGAGAAGAAAACATATCCCTGAACTCTACAGAAATTTTGTGCTGTCATAATGCCCTTTATAAGCTCCCCTGTGCTAACCCCACTTTATTCCTGTGAAAAAGAGAAGAGAGAAGAAATGAATGCAGAACTGGTTTAAGGTTTTATAGTGAATATAAGCTTAATAGAAAGTGCCATGGGAAGGAAAGGTTAAATAAAAAAAGTATCCAGTGAAATGCATTGCTCATTTTAACACCAGAAAAATCATTGCCATCTTCCAGTGAAGTTCTGTGTTCCCACTTGCCAATTCCCCTTTAATTGCAAGTTCTCTCCATGAGCTCTGCTCAAAGTATTTTTCCCTGCTTTCTCTCCCAGCCTTCTGCAGCACAGCTGTACCCTTCTCCTCTTAGAAGCATAACCTTTACTTCACTCCTGCTTCCTCTTTTCAGCGTCTCCAGATAGCCTGACTTTCATCACACCACCCAGTTAAATTTCAGATAACTTTCCAAATAGGCAAAAATTTTATGTGAACAAACTAGAGAGAAAAAACGTGGTTAGTAAACTCTACCGATACTTTTGTGCAAGTACCAGAATATTTTAACATTGAACAAATACTATTGGCAATTACTTTTTCAAGAACATTTCAGCAATCAAGTTTCACCAGCTACTCATTATGCTCGTGAGCCAGAGTTTGCACTTCAGCGAGCTTCTTTTTTGTGTAGCTGTAGAAATGTTCGTGTCAAAATGTTTCATTTCTCATGCAGTCAGGGACATGTACCACACATTAAGTCATCTTCTCGAAGTTAAGGAAGGAATCCAATTTGAGATACTCACGATCAAAACAAAGCGCACGAAAACTATTTATAACTGGATTGAAAATAACACACGGATTTGACAGCAAAATATGTTTTGTTCCTCAGCACCCCATGAAGAGACCAAGAGCCAACACTTATTCTCAGACTTACTGATTAATAGCCATGTTCTTGGTCTAAGGACTGACCCTGTGCAGCCATATGAGCATCTCCTAAAAGGAGCTCAATCATTTATGTCTCCTTTAACTCCCTTGGGATGTGTCCCAAATGTCAGCACATGGTTCTTTCACATTCTACCAAACTGCAAATGTCTTGTCTGTTAAGTGAGGGAACATGAGCGTGGATGGGGCGGGTGGCAGCCCTGGGAGCCAGATGGCAGCACATGGTGCACAACAGGCCACTCATTTCTGAACAGCCTGACACCCCACACACAGAGTGAGCATGTGGCACATTCAGGTTTTGTATGGAAATGCTGCCACTTTATCCTTTCAGAGCTATTTCACTGTTAACTTTAAATCTAGACATGGATGGCACTCATGCCTTCCAAGCCAGGGACTTGGAGTTTTAACTCCTTTACCTCTCACTGCAGGTAAAAGCTGCAGATGTATCATCAGAATGGTAGGACCAACTCCATGACAATACTTCTCAGAGAAGTACTCAGGGATTTCTCTCCGTGAGGGTCAAGCATTTCAGCAACTCAAGCAGATTTCTCATTCCAAACCTCTCCAGTTCCCCACTTTTTGCTGGACCTGTCTCTCTCCCTTCCACAGTGCTGCTGATCTCATGATCTCCCTGTTAAGGCTGCTTAGCTGGTACCTTGTTCCTCCCTGCCTCTCCACCTAAAAGCAGCTTCCCCCACCCCTCCACCATGTGCCACCCCCAGAATCTTACTTTTTTCAAAGTCAGAGGATCAGATGTACTGTCAATCTGTACCCAGGCACTGGCTGTGGGGGCTCTGTGAGACAAGCCCAGGGCTGTCCTGTGCCGGTTCCCACTGGCTCTGCCACAGCCCCAAATGGGGCACAGCTGAGCCCATCAGTGCCACTTGTGGCACTTAAGAAAGGGCCAAATAGCACTGAGGGGTAAGGAGTGAGGAGACAGGTGTGAGAGACAGCCCAGACTTTGGCAAGTGTTGTTTTAAATTTTTTTTTTTATGTTATTCAAGTCTATTTTAATTGGCAATACCTGAAGCCAAGTCAGTTCAGCCCATGAGGCTAAAAGGTGAGCGATCTCTCTGATTTTATCTTGATTTACATGATTTTCTGTCATTTTTTGTTCCCAGGGTGTCACTGAGGAAGGGAAGCGACAGCGTGGCTGACCCGAGGCTGAGGTCAGCCCCCCATAGCAGAGCGTGGGTGTATTATCATACCACTCCTTGGATCAATCAGGTTACTGTGTGCTAAGGAAAAATGTGTCTGTGTGTCAAGATTTAAAACTACAGTTAACTGCAAGTGAAGAATTCGAGGGATTGGGTAAACACACACCATGCAATAGAGGGCATTGGTATTCATCAGGGAGACAGCCCAACACTTACATAGGAACTGGTCCCTCCTGTTTAGTTTATGTTTGAGTCTTGTGAAAAGCAGTTCTTCAGAACAGCTAGATTTAACACAACTGATTAGTTCAAATATCAAAAATGTCTTAAAAGGGGCACATGTAATCTCATCATTAAGGTTATCCTGTAAGTAGGGAAAAGGGCTACTGTTTAAGTAGAAATAAGATTCCTCTGTATTCTTGAATTTCTAATTTGGTTCCCCAGTGCATCATAAGAAGGGGTTTACTATGGTACTCCTAATTCTGCTAATGTGGGAGTGCTGTTTTGTGAAAAAAATTCTACATGAGAATATTTAACACAAGCTTAATGTTGCTCAAAATCAGGCTAATAACCTTCACATTAAATTTTTAACAACTATTTTAAAGCATTTGCTAAAGAGGGTCACAATTTCTGTGTAATTAATATTGATTTCAAACAGATACTTTGCAATGAATTTAAATGATGGGAAGAAAAGACTAAAATATTTTTTGTTTAGAGTTTGAAGTACCATTAAGTCATTGATAACCTAAACTGAGTATTTATCTATTTATTTTTAATGCATTTTCTGATATTATACATCTGGCACCTTGCCATAAAATTTGTAATTTAATAGAATCATAGCCTGGTTTACAACACAACATCCTACGAGTCAGAGAGAATAGCCACAAAAGTAGAAAACAATGTCAACAAAGTGAAGTAAACAAATGGCAACTACTAGAAGCACACTAAAATTAGTTTTTCTAGCAAGTCAATACTGTTATGAATAAATATGCACATTCAGAGTAATCACACAGTATTTTATCACCCTTGTATGCCATTTTGAGTGACTGCTGCTGACAGGAGCCATAGAAAAGCCTGGGATAAGAGAGGGATGGTGAAAGAGTTTCATTTTTCAAGAATTAATTATGAAATATTAATTGAAACAGAAACTGAAATTTGCTACTTGATCTCACAGTTGGTTTAGCAAAGTAACATATTCTTTCCAAAGCAATGAATATTTAACTCCCCCGACACAACGCTGGGAGATCCAATGGTCCTTGGTCAAGTGTCATAGGATATACCTGAGCCCCAGCCAGGCACTGCTAAAGCTGCTGGGCAAAGGGAAGGACAAACATTCTCAACATTACTGGGATTTTGCATGAGCTTGTTTGGGTCCTGCAAATCAAACAGGTCAAGGAGTCCAAAACGGTTCACCTTCATCTCTCTAACAAGGAAGGCAGGTGAGATCTCTTTGGTGTGGTCACTGCCAGAGGCAGAGGGACCTGCTTGGGACCCTCCTGCAAGGCCTGAGGATCTGACACAAGGTCAGAGCTCTCCCTCTAAACTATCGTTGTGCACCCTGGTCCCAAAACCAGCACACAACAGACTCCACTCCTCTGTCTGTCTAAACTTATTTCACTCACAAATGACAAGAAAAAATGTGATTACAAGAACAAAGAGCATATGTCATTTTTTATTTCATCATAAATTGCACTGGGTGCTGTATTTTTGTTCAAATTAAAATGAGTCAAACTTCAGTGTCCTTTGTTTGCTACTCATCGATCGCTGTTAAACCAAATGTTTCTCATTCTGTAATCAATACTCCTCTGCAAAAATAAACCCAGGCACTGACAAACAACTTTGCAACACATTGCAGCATTCCTTGGAGTGGACTTTGGCAGCATGAAAATACATCACCCAAAAGAATGGGGAAAAAAGAGGGGCATTGCTTATTGTGCCTATTACAATTTTTACAGGCTGCTTACAGCTGAATCATTTCACTGAAGGAACTTTATTAAATTAGCCAGCTATTGAAACCAGAGCTTTCCAACAGTGGCAGTCCAAAAGCCTTTGTCCCTTGCTACTGTTTCCAGCTACACTGGGAATACTGACAAATACACTTAAACACCCAAAGCCTTCCCAGGGATGAAGTTAAAGGTGTATTTAAAGCACACTGAAGCATTAAGGTATAAACAGTAATGACACAAGCACTTGGAGGGTACTTGCAGGGAGAGGTAGCTTTATTTTCACATCTCTTAAAAATAATGAAGTTAACAATGAGGTTGTGTGGCTGCTTTGCAATCCAAATGAATTACCTTTCACCTGACACAGACTGTACTACAGAGGCTAGGGAAGAAATTTCCTTGATTTATATTAAGCCTCTACTTTTTTCCCTAATTATTTTATGATGTAATCATTTTTCCTAAACTTATTCCTGTTACAGCTCTGCAACAGCAAGATATAAATAGTATAAAAAGCAGTATCCTAATTTTAGGCTGGTATCTTCTAGCTTTTTCATATCAGTAAGAAAAAATGATGGTTCTTTAGAAAAACATTCTGCTCCCAAAATGACAGGCTGCCCAAACAAACCAGGAAAATCTAACTGACACTAAATAATTTGCATTAGCATTTTATAAAACTGCCTTGAAAATGGTTAAAAATAAATAATTTGAAGCAAAGAATTTATTTTATGCTACGAAATTTTTATATGCTACCATGTTTGGCCTCAAATCAGAGTAGCACATGTATCCCACGACTTTCAGATGCAAACTTCAAGGTTTGCTTGGCTCTAAGATGAATAGCTAGCTAGGAAATGTTTATTATTATTAGTGATATTTTAGTGACAGTAGTTTACACACTTTATATTCTTGGGTGATAACACTGCTCCAGAGCAATTCAAGTAAATTAGAAATGTTTCTTGGTGTAGCTACTCCTTCTGAACAAAACGAGTTGCGAGCTCTCATTGTGCACTAGCTCAAAATTGCCACCATGTGGAGGGACAGCAACTTAATTTAGCATTATTTATACTGCATTGATATGGTTTTAATTGCATCTGTACGACAGAATAACTGCAGTGCTGAAGCTCCTTTATCACTGAGAGCCTGCAATTAATCTGAATTAGTTGGAGTTGTGATAACATTTATTTTACAAGAAAAAAATAAAAAACTCGTAAAATCTTTTGGCACAGAGCTAGATAGGGAGCACCACTGTCTGCCCATCCCTTCCATGAGCTTTGAGAGGGACCTCTAACTGCCCAGCACTCCACAGGACACCCAGTGCCAGGCCACACAAAATTGGAGTCACCTTGAAAAAAAAATACCAAAAAAATTCCCCTCATAGTCTGCCAGAAATTAATAGTGTAAAATGAACTATGTGGACCTTCAGCACCTTTCCTGGGGACACTCCTGTGGCCACACTGGTTCCACACTACCAGGTAGGCTTTATACAGGTGACACATCTGCACCCCCACAGCCACCATTCTCTGAGCTTCTTAAAGCTCATCTCTGTGTCATATTTCCAATGCTGAATGAAGGCAAGCAATACAAACTTTGAAAATCCTGTTTTCCTAACAAAATTATTGCTGTTAATTCATGTTCATAATTGAGAGCCCAATTATGAGTACTTGCATTGATCTTCAGGTCTTACTATGATTAATTTTTTCCATTTTAGACATTATTTTCCTATAGTTGGAGGGGTGTAGAGAGAATATTTAGTGAAATTGGAACTCTCAGTCAGATCATGGATTTTTTTTTTTAAATTAGCAATCTTAAAATGGTAACACTTTAAAAAAAAAGATTTTGCAAACAAAATTGAGCTTCTAATAGCTTCTGCAGACAGTAATTAAAGAAATCTCATTTCCCTAAATTAAACATAATGAAATGTTTTCCAAGTTCAAATAAAAACTTGTGAACATTATTAAACTAGACATAATCTGTATGAATACCTACCATTCAAAAGTGTGATGAAAAAACTTATGCTGATACCAAAACAAGAAACAGTCGTATTATTTAGTAATGTAATGGAACAAAAAAAATTCTCTGTGAAACATCTTAGATTATAATGGCTAATTATAATTCCAAGCCCTTTGCTAAACATCTTTTTTTGTTAAAGTGAATTGTTTTATATTAAGATGTCTAACCAAGCATAAAGCTGTTTGCTTGTTTTTCATTCCAGGTACATACAATCTCTTCTTAATAAAAACCAAAGTTTTATAATGAATGTAACTTATTTACAATGAACCTTTTAAAATTCATTTGCAAACAAGCAAAAATCCCTAGTCTTTGTCAGTTTATGATTCCATAAAATTTATAATAATGGCATTTGAACCATAAAACAGCTCAAATGAACTTGCAAAAGCCAACCCACCTGGGTCAACAGTGTCACTTGTTTGATTCACCTACAATTTTCTATCAGATCTGCAATTCCTGAACACTTCCTGAAGAAATAGCAATGTAGCAATGCAGGAAACAGAAGGTAAAAGTTGTCAGGTAAAACTGGTGAAAGCTCCTGATCACAGAAACATAACTGAAGTTTTGCATCCGAATTTTTCAGAAGAACAAAACTATGTCGGTGAATTAACAAAACTGGCACCAAAACATAAGTAGTAACACAGTTATAGTCTGCATTTCCACATCTAAATACTTCACAGGCTCCAAGAGCTACATTCACAGAGTTGAATGTTCTACTGATGACAGGCTGCAAGCCTCTCCAGTCACTTTCTAGTCTTATTTAAACAGCCCATAGGAGTGAGCTTCCCACTTAAAAAATTCAAAATAAATGAACCCCTGTTCAAGAAGAATCCAGGTTCAAGAATATACCTGATCTCATGAGACATTGACTATATTTGGTTGTCAGAAACTCCCTCTTGGATCAGAAGTCTTGCAGTGAGAGCCGGAAGATCTGCTTGAAGTTATCTAAAGTACCTTACAAGTTCTTTGGAATTCTTGTGACCTACAGCAATGCTTTAGAAACAATTGTACACTATAGAGGTTCATGAGATGAGCTCTAGGCCATATGATTTAGGGTAGTTTCCACATTTGCACTTGCTAAGATTACCTTTATTTTTTGATATGGCGTAGATTTCTTTGATGTTTAAGAAATAGATATTTGCAGTCAGTTTGAATGCAATTCAGCCTAGACACAGACTTGAGGAGGAAGGAGGGAAGAGGTTGCTTGAGCTCTCTAAACAAGTGTATCCCACAGCTGATACTCTTTCAAAATTAAGAAAGTTTTTCAAAGGGGTTTTTAAAATGCAGGCAATTTTCCAGGTCTTGTCTGCATTGTTTGGAGTGTCTGTAAAAGATAATCCCATGAACTATGGCAGACAGTGGTCAGCTCAGACTCAGATTTGTCAAGTTCCTTTCAACCAGGTAAAAATATTTTGAGAAGCCACTATGTAAGCATTACTGCAGAACTGTATTTTTGGCACACTTGCAAATGGCTATGAAGTCTAGACAGTGGGGAAAGAGAGAAGACACAAATCTGTAGTCATACTGGACTCTGATTTCTAAACCATTGACACTTGCTCATTTAAAGGAAACTTGCTACAGTGGAATAGTGCCCAGCAGAATTAAAACACAGCCTGTGAAAGGGCTGAAGACAAGGAACAGGTAAAAAGTCAATGAAAGCTGACATGTCACTCAGGCTACACTGTTCTCACCTGGCATGGATTTTAACCTATGGAATCCACATGAGGCAATGCAGTATCTGCACCATTTACTGCTAAACTTCCTAAAACATGCAATGAAGGGACACAGATCCAGAGCTCAAGTAACAAGGAGGACCCATCCACGAGGTTTCCTCTAGATCCAGCTGTAATGGTAGAAGAGGACACTGGCCCAAACTGACCACTCCGGATCACAGACTGGAGGTCACCAGCCTGTCCAGTCAGCAGAGAACTGCCTGAGGCTCAGCTAAACCCAACCCCAGGCTTGCTTTGAAGTAGCCTGTGCAATGCAGCAGAAGAAGCACCAGCATAATCCCTCCCTCCTGCACTGGGGTGACAGTAACACCCCGCAGGGGCACAGCGACACCCAAACTGACTCCTGCTTATCTGCAGAGTCCGTGTCTGCCTCCTCTGTAACTGATGAACATGTTCTTCAGATGATAGAAATGGTTTCTGTTCTAAAGGACTGAATGCTGCCAGAACAAATGGGCATGGGGCTGAATCAAGGCTTTCCACTTAGCTCTGTGTTACTGAGATAGGAGTCAGGCAGCAGGATAAGCATTAGGAAAAAAACACGATTCTAAGAGTTTTACTTGGCTTTAATGGATTGGCCAGTGAACTCTTCTCTGCTCCAGGGAACCCTGAGATTTACTCACAGGGTAGGATAGCATGTGTTTCTTGTCCTGCTGCTGGGGAGTGTTAGGCCTTCTTCACTTTCTGAACTTCTCATTAACCTATTTTTATTTCCTGCTAATAAACAGGATAACACAGAGGTAACTGAAATAGATCTAAGGCTAAAGAAAATTTTGGAGGCTGGGAGAAGTAGAACTTAACCATTCCCATTCATGAGAAGTGGCTCAAAACAGTTGCAGTGCCACCAGACCCCCACATATCTGGGATATGCCAGTATTTAAGTTTTCACATACACTCTTCTATTTGCCTTTCTCAGCAACATTCAACACCTCCGGCATCGCTGCTTTGCTGCTATCTACCTTTCCATCCAGCATTTCTTTTCCTCAGGTTCTTTACAGCATTGCTCATGAACATGTCAGATCTTATTACAATTTTTCTGTGTTCACTTCTAGAGTCCATTTATAGTTGGTAAGTAACTGCAGAAAAGCATACCTTATTTACTCAGCTGTTCTTTGCATATATTCCAGAATCCCACCACTTTAGTTTTCTGACAAATGTGTCTCTCTTGCAGATTCACCCCTTTAGCATTGCAGACACTGCTACAGGCAGTAGGGAACAGCTGTGGTTTTTCTGTTGGTTGGTGCATTTTCGATGGTATTTTTAACAGAGCTGCCATTGCAAAATCTTTATTAGTGCTGACAATGCACACATGCAGAAGAACTGACTCAACTTTCAGGGGCCAACCTGAGTTTGAATGTCTGGTACCTGGCAGAACTTGAAAAAATAAAATAACAATTTTGCATGTTTTTATTAATTCATTCACTGGTCAAACTGGAGCAATTAAAAGACTTTGTCTTCACCTGATATAATTTTGCAGTATCACTTTTCAGTCACAGGTTCACTTGAATGTCTGTTCTTGTTTCCAGGGACCAGATTCAGCTCAACTATAAGTGCCACCATTCTACTCCTTTAGTTCCCTTTATTACTGGAACAGGTAGGCTGGATACACTTCTACAGCAGGTCAAAAGCAGATATAAAAACTCTGACACTTCTCTAGTCTTCATTTCCATGTTAATCTTTATACATAGGATGTAACTGTTTTGTTGCATCTAACTATACTTATTCTAATCTAACTGTACGTATTCTAATTGCACTTAATCATATGCATGTCTCGTTTAAAACATAACAAAAAATTCAATTTTTTTTCAGCTTAACAGTGAGTGTTGACAAATGCAAATGTTAGTTTTATATTCCTGGAGAGAAAAATGTAGAGATGTTTCTTTTCCTAAGGAAAATACTACCTACTAAAACCAAGGAGTGCAGCTCTCCCCTCTTATGCCTCTTCCACCTTCAGCACTAGTTGAAAAAAATCTGCAGCTGTAAGGCTGAGCAGGACTTCTGTTCCTCAACAATAAAACATGTAATCACATCATTAAAACTCAGGATATTCCATGTGCATTCTCTATCATGTAGAGCACTGTAACAGCAGTTAGGAGAGTCTTTCTGGATTTTTTGGTACGTTTTGGCCAGCACACCAAGGTTTCACATCACTTCCACACACAGCTCCCTGGGCAGATGTTCTCTAAAAGCAGGAGTGACCCCTCTGCCCTGGATCAGGACAGCTCAGCAAGGTTTTAGAGGCTTCCTGAACCACAGCTGTACCAGTTTGTCTGTCCAGTGTGTAGAAGGAGAATGAAGAGCGGGTCAGCAAACTCTTTGTAATTATACAGTCTTTAAGCTTTGTCAAGGAATAAATTCTGCTGCCCATCAGCAGTGCAGGAAATTTGCTCTTCACCAGTGCTTCTGGGGATTCCTGTAATGTATTACTGAAACAAACAACTCCTGTCACTCACTCAAGCCATCAAGTTTGACACCAAATTCAATACCGGAGAAATATGAACAATCTTGTCCAAATGGGGCTGAGAAGAACCACCCAAACTGCACAGACCATGCAAGCAGAGCCAAGCAGAGCCAGATCCTGGCAATCAGATACAGAAGGGTTTGGTTCAGCACTTCAGCTGTTGTGGGTTTATAGGGGTGAATGGCATCAAGTAATGGTGGTCTTGCTCCTGCCCAGGCGCTGAGTTTTAAGACAGTAGCTACATGGAAAGAGCAAAACTAAGAAAAGTTTCTCTTTCCTGTCTCTGTTAAATTAAACACATTTCCAGAGCTGATATTTTTGTTTCCTGGGGTTCACAAGGGTGTTTCTGCTGACCTGCTTATGTTTCTTCTGAAGCTCTTCCTTCTGAAACACATTAGATTGCATGTGTTCACACCTCAGTTGTCACTTACCTCCTCTGACCTGTTTGTAGACAGGTTTCCCTTATGCACTGATGGCATATAGAACTGCTGGAAACCTGCCTTTCAACTATCACAGCTGAAAACTCTCAAAGTCTACTTTTAGTATGAAATAATTTTCAACTTCTCATTAGTGCATGTATTTTCTGACCATACACGTTTTCCCTTCTGAGGTAGTTTATTATGAATGACATCAGGAAATAGCACATAAACCAAGATTTTCACAAGCACCTGGAAATTCTGACCTACTCCTCTAGCAACACCCACAGGAAAAGTTTCTTAAATGGAAAACTATGCCAGTTACTGCCACAGGGCACTTTTTAATACTTACTACCAGGAACAGGATGTTCCCAAGAGATAATAATTTTTCTCCAACACTCAGAAATCATTTCTAAATAAGCAATGTCACCATTGATGCCAATCACAAATGTGCATTGTAAAGATGTAATTACAAAATGACAGTTGTGTGAACTGTGCATACTGAGCCAAATCCCCTCTCAGCATTCATCCCAAGCCGCTGTGCTGGAACTATTCCTGGCACAGCAGCACCTCAGGAGCCAAGCAGCAATCAGCACTATTTAGAAGCCCAGTAAGACCCTGACTCTTCCCCAAAAAGTTCATTGCCTACACAGGCAACAGACAAACAGCGGAAGAGTCAGCTTGTTTTACAAATGAGCAATTTAGATCAGAAATTAAATCTTTGCAAGGTTATAAAGGATTTAGGTAGCAAAGGTAATTACAGTCCTTGTAGGAGACCAAAGTTAAAGGACATGACCCTTAATGAACGTAGGGAAGAGGGGGTTTAAGCACCTGCCTATTTAAAGTCACACAGCAAAGTAGTGCATGGAAAGCATGACCTATCCATGCAGTCTGGAGAATGAAGGAAAGCCACTTCACAGCCAGGTAAGGACCTGTATCAGGCCTGGTACTTCCATTAGTTTCCAGACTGACTACAGAGGGCATCAGGCCCAGCGGCATGGAAATAACACAATCCAAACATCACAGTCATTCCCACAGTCTAGACTGTCTCCTCTTGCAGGACATGCAAGCAAGTCTGATCACCAGTTCCAGACTTGGAAAATTATGTCATGAGATCTTCATTATGAAAGATGCCGTAGAGTATCAAAAGATGCCTTATCACAATGCAATGGACATGGAGCCAAAACAAAGTATGTAAAAGCAAATTCCTGACAAAGCAAAAACTGAATTAAAGTTTATGAGATTGGAGTAGGGAGGGAAAAGAAAGGAAGACTCACAGTTGCTCAAGTTACATGAATCAATACAAAGCTATACAAGTTTAGTATAGGAAGATACTATTTCCTTAGGACGTTTTAGTATTTCTTTTAAATCTTGGAGAAAAGTTGCAGAGAGGGGTGATTATGCTCTGCCAAAAGAACAAAAAAGCTCATGGAACCTAATGGCGCCAAGAATACGGACAGGTTCAAATCTTGCTCAGATGAGCTGTGACAGGTTTTCCTGTCTACCAGCAAAGTGTTCGGTGGTCAGAAATGGGCCAACAGTTTGCCCCAGTTTCTGCTTTCTCTCACCTCCAACAGACTATTTTCTGTACCTATATAAATACATTCTGTCTCTGCCCAGAGGAAACTGGACAAGACAACAGTACCTTACCATGCTCTCTCGGTGCCATGGAGCAGTTACGGATCAGGGCTCCATCAGGCTGGGTGCTGAACAAACACTTGTTGCAGTAAGGAGTTTTTACGCTAACATGAGGCAATTTAAAGCACTGCTTGAGCTGACTTGTTCCAAGGGTCAGCACCAACTTCATGGAACAAGCTCCAGGAACACTGCATGCATTTAAATAAATGGGCATTTAATGGAAGTAGCACAACTGAGCAACACTCTTGGCATATAAATTTTGTCCTTCCTTGTACAGAACTTTCTGTCCCTCCTGGTAACTTTTTCTGTCCCATTTGGGGAAAAAAAAAGTCATTCTCCTAGATCCAGACAAAAACCCCTTGGTTTGTGAAGGGACTAGTGCCACATCTCACAAAAAATATAATCAGAGCGATGCTGAAGTTTATCTTTAGATGACAACAGAAATGAAGAAATTAAAGACTGCATTTCCTGTCCAGCAGTGGAAATGCTCACCTGCCCTGATGGGCTTGATTAGACTGGGGCAAAGTTGGGGAACTGGTATTTCTGCACTACACCATTCTGTCTGCCTTGCTTTAGCTATACTTTACAAGTGAAATGAGCAACAAGCCCAAATCACCAAGAGGGCTACTGTAATGCACCCCACAGAACCCCCAGAAGAGCTGAGACAATATGGAAACATCAGGAAAAGGGTAGAATTGCTGCAAGGGGTATTGGGACCAGTTTTGAATCAGCTGACCCAAATCAGTATAATGGAAGTTTTTATTTGGTCTTACAGTCTCCATGATTTCAGAGTAAAACCTGAAAATTCTAGAAAAGATATTTATTTAAAAAACAACAAAACAAAAACAACAGCTATGAACCAAGTCTTAAGAAGATAAAGTAATGGATTTTAATTTTTTCTCTGAAGTAACATTGGAATCAGACATTTTACCATAACACTTGATGGTAAGTATTATAAATTCTACAGTAAAAGTTCAACTACTGGCCAGAAAAACAGGAAAACAAAAGAAAAAAGGAAAAACCAAGCAAAAAAGCTAGTGATTTCTTTTACTTCTTGCAATACATTAATTTCCCTGGCTCCTCTGAGAAAAAAAAAGTTGTAATACCAAGTATATCACAGCAGTTTCACTACTACTACTAATCTGTATAAATTTACCTTCTGGTTTGCATAAAATTCAAACTGTTTTTCCAGTGCATACATTCACCTTTCCTCTTCAGAGCCTCAGATGTTGTGACTAATTCTGTCCTACCTGAGATCCCTCTCTTGCAAGAGATAAAACTGCACCATAAATGTTCTGCCTTTTCAGCCTGCAGATCTGTGGCTCTATTCAGGTCACCCTTGCAAAAATATTAATCCACTGAGTGTGTGGCTTACTCGAGTCAACTCCTGCCATTGCCTGGAGGAGCTCAGGATTGCAGAGCTTAACCTTTGATATGAAAATGGCTGCAATTCACTGTTATTAGTGCATGGGCACATCACTCCTATTAGGCGGTGAGGTATTGCCTGGAGCAGGACACATCTGCTTCTAGTCATAAAGCAGGATTTGCTCCATGCTGGAGCCAACTGCCACTCCGATATTCCGTACACCCATAGATGCTATGAGACTGCCTGTGCCCTTTCTGTACTTGCACATCCCCTGCCTTTGTTATCCATAAATGGCAAATTCTACTGGAGGGCAGTTTAGCTGATATGACATGCTTTCTACAGATTGCCCCTGTTGTACTTTCAAACGTTATATAAATGCATTTTGATGTTTAGTTGGTTTTTGTTTTTTTTTTTCATGTTCAGTGATTTTTATGTAATTCTGTTTGACTTTTTTTTCACGTCGACTAAATACTTGCAGAATCCTGCTGAGGAGACAGACCACTTCGGTGAGCTCCAACCTGAGCGGCAAAACTTATTTCTGCTCCTTTGGATATAGCGCTGGCCCTTCCGCGCCGGTGGCTGCGACAGCACTCCGTGGCAAGCAGAGCAAACCCCACCAAAGCTGCGGACGGAGGATTTCTCCCTTTGGAGTGGCGAGTACCAGGAGCCCCTTCCCCGCCCCGGGTGTTTTTCCCGTGGCTGCAGCGCCCTCTCCTGGCGCACGGCCGGAGCCGGCAGCGCCCGAACGCGACCCAGCCGCGCTCACCCCACCGCTGCTGCGCTCTGAAGAGCGAGGAAATCCCTCGTTAACTATTTATTGTGGAGGTCGGTGAATGAACCGGGCTCACAAATTAATTAACCAGGAAAGAGCAACCCATGCTTTGCAGGGCAGCCGGCTCTGAGCAGAGGCAATCAGGCTCTCATTGGAAAATGACTGTTGAAAGGTATCAAGTTAGTCATAGAGAAGAATTCTCAGGTTCATAAAATCCAAAACCTGAAAATATCTGCATATTTGCAAACTTGAACCAAACGACAAAAACATAGCCAGGACACAAGGTTTTATTTTAAAACCACTGAAGATAAAACTGTAAAGTTGTGAATGAGGACATTTGGCCTAATGAAGTATGAACAACTAATGAGGTCCAGGAGCACTAAACTAGGCTCGTAAAGATTTTCAATAATCATTATTGATGCTAAAACTACTACTAATGTCACTGAGTTTTCCATGAGGTCTGTATGATGAAGTTTCGAAGAAAAAGCCAGACAGCATGGCTAGTGGTATATAAATACACAGCTTCACAGAGAAGGCAGCACAGGGGTCAGATTGCATCTTTCTGGTTTAGGATGTTTAATATTCAAAGAGACATTTCAAAACAGCTACTTTGCCTCTCTCTCTCTCTCTGCTATTTTCTAATTAAAGCACAGATAGATGCTTTCATAGATGTATGGACACAGAAGTTGGGAAGGACAATTTAGCCTTTCGTATCTCATCTTTAACACTTCATTTATTACTAAATATCCTCTGTTTTTAACTGACCCGGGTGCTTCTGCAACAACAGCCTTCCCCGCTGCCGGAGGCGATGGCAGCGATTCATCACGCCGGGGACAGCGAGCGCCTCTGCGCTCGTGGCAGTACATTGTGCTGCCATCTGTAAGACTGTGGCTCAAGAGCAACCTCGGGATTCCCTCTCCTCCGTAAAAACAAGGTACACAGTGCAGATGTTAGGCTAGGAGCTGGGCCTCGGAGCACGCTGACCATGCTCCCGGTCAGAGGGCTCCCTGCTAGCTGATTAATGGGGCAGCATTAATAGCAGCTGCCGTGCTGAGCACAGAGCCGGGATGGTGGCCTGAGTCTCAGTGCCCTGGCAGTGCTGAGCACCAGGAGAGGGAAATGTGGCTCCCAGGAGAGGCACAGTTTCCTACGGTCATGGGTTACCTCTATAACTGTGCATTTTCAACTTCTGGGAAAAAAAACCCCAACACATGGAGATTTGGCTTTCTATTCTCAACTTCATTTCACTCAGCTCGACAAAGCATCATCAAGCCGAGGTCTAATCTCCTTTTTCTTCTCACCAAAAACTAGCATGCACATTAAAAGTCTGAATTTGAGCGAAAGAGCAAACAACTGAAACTACACACAAAATCCCCAGGAGTCTGGAAAGCTGAGAATATCTGAGTTTCTATCGTTTTTAATAAAATTCAGCAAAGGTGTTTGATGCACTTCAACACATCCATCTCCATGTGAATGCTCCAGTCTAGCAGCACATGTTGAGAAGAGGCAGATCTTTCCAAAGCTGATTACAAGCTCTGTTTCAATCTGGAAAAAAGACTGGATTGCACCATCCATGGTTTTGTAAGAGGTTGTTGTGTATACCTAAACACATTACTTTTAAGAAAGTTGCAACAAGCACAAGTGACTCAGTTCCTTGCAATAGTGGGACATCTTACTGACGCTGCGAGTTTTTTCGTGCCTTTTCTTTTTACTTCTTCCACTCTTTATTTAAAAACTTGCAGTCTCCACTGTTTTACTGCAAAAACTGTTTGTAAAGCAAGAATTGTGCTGATCACATCAAAACTCATTAATATAACTTGTTTTTCCATTATTAGCACCATCTGAGCCTGTTGAAAGCCTTAACCAGGGCTTTAATTTTTCCACAGAGAGCTTTAAATTAATTAGTGGTTTACATGCTAACAAAGAATCTGATACATTCATAAATCAATCTAATGCAGAAGGATTACCAGAGGGTGGAAACCTATTCAGTGGGGACCTCACATTCAGTTAACATGGTGAGTTTTTAACAAAAGGGTGCAGGTGTGGAATAGACGGGTACCAGGAAGAGCCCATGATAATCACTTTGCATCACTTAAAAACGCAGCAGGACACATGATAAATCAGAGCCTAGGGCCCACCCTAAGTGAAACTCATGTAGATATAAAAGGCAATATCATCCCACTTTAACCTTCACAGCTAAATTGCCAGAGTGGTACAATTTCTTTTATGTAGGTTACAGGCCACTGAACTAATGGAAAATAGAGTTGAATCAAAGGACTTGGATGGGAAGTACAAACTAACTAAACTGTGTAACATAGATATTAATAAAGGTATCAAATAAAAAATGTAACATTTTTTCTGTCAGGTTATTAAAACATAACCTGTGTATACTTTGGCTCGGTTTAGACTTTTAAACTAGTTTCTGCTAATACAATACTTACTCTGCCACGAGAACTCTGCCATGTAACTGTGGCAGCATTATTGTCATATTTTTCCTAACCAGGTGCTGTTCACTGTTAAGAAAATTGCAGCAAAATGAACAGTTTTCCTGGTCATGTTTTGTGTCCAAAAGTCTAAAGTCATGGACTTAAAAAATAAAAAAATACTTTGATGACTACAGTGGTTTTCAGTCTTTACCATGTTTTGAAATAAACTTGTGATCTGCTTAGAAAGCTGCTTATTTTAAGAATGGGATCTCTGTCACAACAGACACCTGCACAGCCCCATCAAATGCAGTACACAGACTGCCTCCTTACAAAATGGCAAAATATCCTTGATGAGTCAGAAGAGACATGACTAAGAAAATTGTGAACATGCACACTATGAAATCAAAGACCATGAGTGACAGGAAGAGCCAAAAGCAATCCCACCTCAGTACTTCTTAAACTTTCAGGAGATGGATTGGCAGTAAGTAATTTTGCATTTTGATAAGAATAATCAATATTTACTGATAGTGGCTCATAAAATACAGAATCCTGAGCAACTGTCAGGTATTCAGTGTGAATTATTCAGTTCTCTTAATTAAAGTAAGTCATAAATACACCCTCAATCCAACATATGAGGTATCAGATTTTCCATACAACCATATGGAAAAGACATTACAGATTATTTGTACATTTTTGTTGATAAATATTTATGTTGAAATGAAGCATCTTCATTTAATCTTCTATACTACCTTCCAGTAACAAATCAGTCATGAAAAATGTAACTCTGGGACATATTAAAAGCCCTTGTCTTTTGGAGAGCACTGTGGTGCCCACACAGTGGTACAACACACAGCACACACTGCCTGACCTCCAGCCTCAGCTGAAGTGTCCTCAGAAAAACATCTCAGAAACATGCATTTCAGTATCACTCACCAGATGTTATTTATAAGATGTAAAACCCCACGTTTTGAGCAAAGATACCACAGTTTAAGTAGTTTTGTAGTGGATGCTTTGTATTTGTCATTGATTTCATGTACGTGTCCACCTTGCTGCAGGGATTCCTGTAATGCCGGGTGAACCCAAGCAGGAAGGACAGGAAAACCCAGTGCAGCACGTGTCCTTCCAGCACACCAGTGGCAGGGCAGCACACACAGAGGGCCAGGGCACACACAGAGGGCCAAGGCACACACTGCCTGCTCACTGACTGGGCTCACCCTAAAAATGAGTGTGGTTTACATAACATGGTCACCTCTTACCCTCCTCATGACAGATCTGTGACAGCAAAACCCAAACAATGTTTTTTTTAAGAAGCAGAAAACACTAGTGGGCATTACATGAGGTGCCATCCTGCCAAAGGCTTGTGTGATGCTTTGCAGAGTTGCTGGGATGCAGGGCAGCAGTGTGGCAGCACAGCTCATCACCCTCCTGCTCTGCTTCATGCCTGCTATAAGAAATGCTCTCCACAAGGCTGAGCAAGGCACTGAGCATGGCATTAAAGGTGGCATGTGCTGTCACCTGCGTTCATCCCAAATGAAGGAGTTAGTTCCCTGAAGACCTTCACACCAATCTAACCAGCACAACAAACAAAACCAAAAATGGGAGCGAGGAAAGGCGATTAGCTAATTAGTGATTAACTAAAGCTGTGGCCCGTCACTGGCAGGGAGGCTGCAGGGGGTGCCATCCCTTTGATCCCGAGTCACAGCCGGTGACAGCACAGCAGAGCCCCTCGGGCACCCCGTGTCTAGCTGGTGCCACTGCCCAGCCTCCTCCCTGCCAGCCCCAGGGGACTCTGTGCTGTCCCGGGGGATGTCTGTCACACCAAAAAGGGCAGCACATGGATTCATGGATTCGGCACCCCGCGGGCAGGTTGCTGGCAGCCAGCACTGCTCCAGAGGAAGCCTCGCCCTTTGCCAAAGCCTTGCTTGCTCAGCATCCCTCGCCGAAATTTCGCCATGAATGTTTACTGCTCCAAACCCAGGATGTGCTGCCGGCCCCTCGCTGCGGGCCCTGACAACGCAGCTACACAGCTTCCTCCATCCCTGGCCTCCCCTGGTGCTCAAATACTCCAGCCCCTGGACCCTTACTGCTCTCATACTGCTCATAGCCCAGCAAGTTCATTAAGGTTAATTAATGACTGCTGTGTTTCATATTAAAATCACCGGCTCTGAGCTCTGAGACACAAAGAACTTTCCATACATCAACGACTTCAAAGCAATTGTCTCTACAGGGGCATTCGCCCTCAGCTCTAGTTGCAGGATAATTGTGTATATTATCCCTCAGGGAAATGGGGAAAAAACTACCCAGTATTTACCTTGAGGGAAGACTGCGCCCCCGTAGAGCTACCTGTCACCTCCTAATGGGTTACAACACTTGGCCTCTCAACAAATTATACAAAATTACACCCTGGTTAGCAGGGCGATGTGATTAATCCCACAAGCACAAGAAGTGTCTGACACTCCGGAGATGAGCCACGAGGTTGGTACATATACCAAAAGACTTACCAGCTCTAGAAGGTTAATCAGTATTGCTCATTTCATAAAGTTTTGGATTATCCCACTAAGTGTATTTTACACTCAATATATTATATTATTGCTATGCCTCCAATAGTGTGCTAGCTTAAAAAAATTAAGGGAAATATTTCAAATAAACAGCTCTTCCCAGATGTTGAAATTTATTTACACTGAAAACTAAAATGCAATTGCAAATCTAATGCCTGATCTTTGCCATTCTTCCTCAGGCAAAATTCCTCCTGGAGGCAGCAGCAGTTTTATCTCAGTCAGACTCTTGCATTGCAACTTAAGCTGATAAAAGTTTGTTTCTCAGTTCCTCCAGGACTTCTGTGCCCATGTACACACATTATCCTCTGGCCAGGCTTCCTGGCTGCTTAAACCCCATCTCAAAGCCTTGTGGCCAACCCAGCCTCGCCACAGATCCCAGGGCAGGCACGTTGGGGTGCTGTGGGGATGGGAGAGGGCAGTGAGAGCCATCGATTCAGAGCTGGTTTCTCCTATCTGTCCCTGAGGTCCTTCCAAATCTCACTTCATTGTATTAATCACTGATTATTTACAAAATGCACTCACTAGAGGCAGGTGAGACTTTAAGGACCCTGCAGCACACAGCTCATGAAGTTGTCCGCTCCCCAGGGACTTTCTACAGCTGCTCCCCACCAAGTTAAACTTGGGACTAAATTCTTTCACAACCAACTATGCAACTCACTCAGATCAGTAGCAGTTCCATGAGTAGGTTCAAGGGGACTTGTTTGGTTTTAAGGTTTTTGAATGGGTCTGCTTTACCCCATGGAAGCTTAAGATATTTTATCGTAAGACAGGGACATACAAACTCCTTAACAGATGGGAACAGTTCCTTAGATATTAAGTAATTAAGCATACTCAGCATATGTTGGCCCCTAACGAAAATTGTTTTGAAGAGATAAGGCACTCTATAAATTGAGGTTTGCGGTTACCCAAAAATCTGCCATTTCATCTTTTGCTCACAAGGCTAATCTCATGAATTGCTATATGAAAAATGAAGATGCAAGGAGCATTACATGATTTACAAAATTATCAGATTGAGGGTTTTTTTAAGCTTACATGCCTGTGTTCTTCCATTTTCTGTAGCTGGCTAAGATTTAATAGGCAAGTAAATCTACTGTATTTTGATCTGAAATTGCCTTTCCTTGCTTGCCTTGCTTCCAATGCCTGTAAGGACCATCAGCAGGAAACAGCTTTTCTCTACCATGGCTATTCCAAGGAAGCCAAGTAGAGGCTTGAGTTTCCTCACATTTATGAATACATTGTTAGCAGTGCTTCGTTATGTCCAGGGCAGCCCCAATGCTCTGGTGACCACCTTCAGCAAGACCAAACATACCTAAGGGCTGAGGCAGTTAAGACAAGAATGGCAAAGCAGCGAGTAGCTGCAGCTTACCATGGCTCCTTCACTCTTACTCTGTGCAACTTCCCTCTGCAGCCGAGCCACAGACAGCTTCTCCCTACGGAAAGAAAAGCGTGTGAATAGCAGTTCATTTTTCACCGTCGGAGAGAACGCGGCACTTTCCCGTGGGGGTGGCATTCCTGCTCAGCACTCGGGAAACCCTCCCAGCAGGCCCTGCTCTCCTCCTCGTGTTTCTCTGCAATATTTAGTGGCTGCATTATTGTTTCATTTTGTGGCAGTTTGACAGAGCTGTCAATAAATCAACGGAATCTAAACATCATTTGCTCCATTCAAACAACAAAGTAGCTCATCATGCCAGCGATATGGAAACAGACTGTGCAAATCAGGTTGTGTTATTTATTTTCCTATAGCCTCGCACTTCAGCTTTATTCTGCACCATATTAACGTAAGCCAGAAGGCTGCTGGATCACCAATAAATGTATGCATAAAATTAAAAAAATCTATTCTAATCCAAACATACTGTGCTGCATTTTACAACTTGAGAATCATTACATTATTTTTTTTTTAATTAGCCCTTTTCCATACAAGATCCTTACCCAAATGTTTGGCTCAATTCAACTAACAATTAATTTGCTTAATTAAGGATTTGGCAATCACAACACACTTTCAAGTACACTGAAAAATTGTAAGAAAGGAATGACAAGTAGGGTTTAGCATACACAGAAAGGGAAAGACATTTCCACAGTGTATGGACTGGAGAAGTATAGAGCATACTAAGAATGTGAACTGCTAAACCCAGTCAGTGGAAGGTGGTGCAGGAACCGACAACTGCAGGAGGGGTACAGGAAGACAGGAATTTGCTCTGGAAACTCAGCAAAGCAGTAGATACCTTTGATGCTTTGAGAGACTGCACAAAACAGGACTCCAAGCCAAGTTAGTGTGGGATAAGATAAAAAGGTAGATTCTTTAATGTCCAGGCCTAGGGACTTCAGGAATACATGATTACATACTTCTGTATGTGTCTGTGTCTGTGTCTGTGTGTCTGTGTGAGTGTGTGTCTGTGTGGTTTTTCTAATGATCTCCATCTAATCCCTAGTTCACACATCTTTTGGTCCAGCTCTATCCTGTCCCCAGCACACCCTGTCAGGAATTGAGTCTGGGGGAGAGTGGGACCTTCTCTTTATCATCCTTCTCTTCCACATGGCACGCAGGGATACTTGGAGGTCTTCCACTGTTCTGTCTTCAAGGTCGTTGACCTATGTTTATGGCTCATGGAGCAGGCTTTAAGACATTATTCAGCTTTCTACCTTGAAAACAAGTCTAAACAACTAATGGAATTTTAGGCATTGATATGGGATAGGGGTTAGAATACATAAACATTGAACTTAAGTGCTAGAAATACTAACACACTAAAATCTGCATTTTTCTACAGTTACAAGTACTTCTAAAATCTATAAAAATTAAAAAATCTAAAATCAAAAAGCCCTGAGGCATCACCTGAGTGAACACATGGGACTTAAGCAACCTACAAAAATTTAAAAAGTATCCACTATCAAGTTCAAAATTTTCTCATTTACTTGTCTTTTGACCAGAAATTCTACCAGGACTTACTGGAAAGAAAGACCTGAAACAACCCAGTGCGGCATCCTCGCATTTATCTGAGATACATAAAATCTCTGTCCCAGTGTAATGCCAATGCAAGAGTGCCAGTGGCTCAGGCCTGATGGCATCACTCTGCTCAGGCAGCGTCTGTTCGAGAGCTGGCAGGGCCAGCTTCGTGCCACTGGTGAAGGGCTCCAGCCACCAGCCCACTGGCCGTGCCATCAGGCTTTCCTGAGACAGTTTGGGTTAGGAAAGAAAACCTTCCTATTGTGGAATGCAGGGAAGTATGATGTCTTGAAATCACACAGCCATGTCTCTCAGTTCTTGCAGGAAAGAAGAGCAGATGTTGGAAACTCCATTCCCCAAAAATCTACAAAGGTGCCAAGCCAGGGCAGAGGAAGGACCCAGGTTTTGTAACTGCTCCTGTCATTGACTGGGTCACTCTCATTCAGCATGAAAAACTATCTGCTCTACAGTATGTCATTCCCACACTTAAAAATAAAAAGTACCCTTTAAACCATTTCTCAGGAACCATTCCTGACAAGGAATATCTGCACATACCTGCCTGATTACTGAAAAATGACAGCACTGCTGTTAATCAGCCACAGCTCAACATAAGCCTGGGTCACTGAACCAGTTCCCATCTCCATCTCTGCGGTATTTAAGTCTCCCTCACGGTCACCTGCCCCCACATGCTTGCTGCACCCTCACAACACTCCCCACTCAGCTGGCAAAGCATGGTTATCAGATTAACACAAGGCATCGCTAATAACTGTGATTTGCAAACAGGTATGATGCTGAAACCACTGAATATCAGCAAAAGTTGAAGATGATACAGCCACAGTCCTGCAGAAGTTGCTTTTGCATTCTCCAGCATGATGTAAAGATCATCTTTTGCACATGTGAAAAATGATGCAAAATTGAGAAGTGGCATTAGTACAGCACAAATAGCCTTAACACAGGTATCCCGAAAACTGCTTCTAAAAGACACATCCCACCCTCCCTCTTCCTTGCTCAGATACTATCACAGGCAAATTACAAAATTGGTTAATCCTATTTTAAGGATTTAGTTCATCTGCTGGAAATAGCCCCTCGCATTTTTGCACTGCTTCAGTGCCCTAATATGTTCTAGTGGAAAAAGCGAATATTCCCTTTGAGGAGGTTTTGACCTTTTAATTGCAAAACAAATGCCTAAAGATATTTTATGAGAAAGTATGTGGGGGGTGGGGAGAGAATAAACAAACAAAACCCCCCTCACACCACTCCTCCATACACTTCCTGCCAGTGGTCTGAGAAATTTATTGAGTTATGCCTCCTAAATCAGGAATACTCCTACTTGCCTCTCTCCATGTTACCTCCAACATGGAATCAGTTCCACAACTCTGGAATTTCATTAAATTCCACTCAAGCTCCACTCGCAAAGAGGGTCCCTCCTAAGGATAGCAGGCTTCCCTATCTGGGTGAGGATCCTGGCTGAGATTCAAAAGCAAATTGCTTCCTTAGCAATTTTCCTAGTGAAGGAGACTGCAAAGACTGGCATTCTCATACTATGCTTGTAACATTGTAACAAAACAATATAAGAAAATTTAAAAGAAATCTGACTATCATGTAGGAGAAAAAAATCTGCCACAGTGGATATGGAAGGGCCATTTTTTCCAACAGTGTCTACAAATAAGTCAACTTTGAAGCAAGCAAACTGTGGTCCTGCTTCATCCTTCCCACGTGCAGTCCCCAGGTGAAGGAGATGTGCACTCACAGCCAGACCCACGCAGAAGGTTACCTTCATCTGGGCAGGACACCCAGCCGAGGCTCAGCGTGCCTGTGGACCACAGTCACCCCTGAGACCATTCCAGGGAGCTTCATTTGTGATGTCCTTGGCCCATGGCCCACAGTGAGGCATTTCCCACTACCTCTATACAAACATACACCGGTGTAATGGGCAAGAAATGTGGTCAGAATCCTGTTACAAGCCAACAGCATTTAACACCAATTTGCAGTGTTGGAAATTTTCACATAAGATACCTGACAAGAACCTTCAGGTCTAAGCATGACCAAATAAACCCTTTGGTTACTGTCCACCATCTCAGTGAGTTCTGATTAAGGCAGCACCCTCAGCAACTACTCTCAGCTCCCATTTTTAACATGGTGTTACAATTCAATAAGCATTTATTATAATAATAAGCATTTAGCTGCTCTAGCCTTTCAGATGTTTCAAATGTAAAGAACATTTGACATGCATCTTCAAAGTTAATCCTGTTCTCTTAATCTTTGCTTTTAAATAGGAAAACCCAGTAGCATTATTTTGTTGCTATATGGGTTTATTTATTTTTAATCAAGCATGTTTCATCCCTATAGCATGTTTAATTAGCAAAGTTAATTAGCAACTACAGCCAACCTGGATGGAAACAAAATCTTCTCTGAGGATTTAAAAAATTAAAATATGTTCATTGAGAAGTTCTCATATTCACTTTTGAAAAACTTCCAAATGATAAAAGGTTTACAAAAACGCTCTTTGAAAGCACAGTTTATGCTCTTAAGTTTGAATATTTGTATTGTAAGTGGCAAAATTCCCAGCCAAGGACTTTGCAAAGAAATAATTAAAGGAGCCAAACAAGGATTCAATTATATCCTTTCCAGATGGAACCAAGCACACAAGTAGTCACTGTGTGGATGGAAGAAAGATACATTTCAAGACTCAGTATTGCTAGTAGAGATTGCAGTAGCTTGTTCTAAAAAACAACAGTTTGAGGAAACCCCATTTAGTCCAAGAAAAACATAAATGTGCTAAATAATTCTGCAAATTCAGAATTCTCCTTAAAGTGAAATTTCTCCTTCACTCTCCTTTCCCATCAGTTCAACTCATGCAACTACCAGACAATGAAACCCTGTATCACATAACAGTGACAGCTCAGGCCCTCACTATACAACTGTGCTGCTCAAGCTTCTCCCAGTCCATGAGGGCAAAGGCAAGGAAGTCAATGCAATCACAAGCCTCTACCTATCCCCTAATTCTGAACACATGTTTATACAGTTCTTGATATGGTAACAGATATCCTCGGACCAAACAACACAATAAAAGCTACACTGGATACATGAAAGACTCCATTTTTCTTAGTTGTTCTCTGTATTGCTACTTTACATCAATACAACAAACCCGAAAGTTCCAGCAGTGAACTTCAGCTTCACAAATTTTGATTTTCATTTTTTATTTTGAATCCTCAGATTCAGAAGGTCATAGACACAGGGCTTTGTGTCTCCATCTAACACAGAAAGGTATTACTTGAAGCAGCTTCTGGATAAATTTAAAATGTGCTGAATTATATCCCTTTCCCAAGACCTCAGCCATATCTAAATAATAATTTTACCATTTTAATTAAGAAAAATAATTTTATCTTTAATGAAGAACACAGCCAAGACACAAAAGAATGGAAAATGTCTTAGAAACATCATCCAAAAGTTAAAGCTTCAGCAAACCTTAAGTTCCATGACCCACTAGGAAGAGAAGGGCTCTATCCCACTCTCACACTGTTCTTTCCCTCCTGCCCTGGTCACACACTGCAGCCCTGTGACCTGCCAGCAAGCATTGATAGGTCTTGCATTTTCAACATCAACACTGAAAATTTCCAACTTTTCCTATTTACCCTTTCCTAAGTAAATTATTACTTCTCTAGGCAAGGAATGAATATGGACAAAACTTAACAGGTATGACAGCTCCCAAGTTACTCATTTCCATACTCATCCTTTTTTTATGAATGGGATAGTGTTTGCTTCATGTTTTAGTCTTGGAAATTTTCACTCCAAACCAACTTCATTTAGAAGTGGTCAGTTCTGCACCATAAAGTGAAACCTAACTTTTCTTGTAATTTTATAACTTTCTCTATTTGTAAAGCCAGAAAATCACCATATGACCCACTGACAGAGTCAAGCTTTGAAAATACATTGAACATTTTTCTGATTATTGGTGACTATGGCCAAGCAGAGTGGCCAAGTTACATCCCAGCGAGTCCTTCTCTGCTATTTTGGAACAGAGAAATTCCAACCAAGTTTCTGCTCTACACTATTGCTGTGAGATTCAGAAAATTAATTAATACTTTGTTCTCACAGAGAAGAAGCAAAAAGAAAAATGAGAAATACTCAGAACCTGAATTTACAAGGCCTTCCAAACCACTGTGCCGTGGAACTACCCCTTGTTTATCTCCTGCCAAAATTATTTCTCCTTAACTTTTTTCCCCCCTATATCATTACCTGTAGCCACAGCATTGTTTTTCAAATGAACCAGAAAAAAACACAAATAAACCCCATTAAACATAGTGTGGTGCTAACAACTGACCTAGGAGCAGAGGTTTGTACACAGAGACACAAGCCCAGCTTCCTTCAACTCTTGGTTGAAGGAGTTTCCAGGGAGGGATTCCCAACCGAATGCTGACCAGGCTTGACCTCATCGAGTCTATGAGATCTGACAAGGGAAGAGCCGAGGGAGGAATGGCTGCAGTGAACTAATGTGCCTCTTTCAGCTCCCATTGCAATCGCAGTGGGCAGCGATGCCGCAGCCTCCCTTCCAACCCAGGGCCACGCACAGCAAAGGCATTTGCTGCTTTATAAATGTCAGCCTCATGTGCATTGGGAAACTGGGCTTTTAGAGTTGCAATGGCTTAACTAGATCTGGCAATAAAAGAGTCATCTTGCAAAAAAAATATTCATTGCGAATGTAAAGCTGAGTGAAGTATGAGCTTTATTTAATTATTTTTGCAGTAATTGCAAAGACTGGAGTTATAATAACAGAAGTACTAATGCTGTCAGGCAGAAGCAGAATAAATAGGATGAGCTACCAGCAAGGCACAGGCTCCCATTTACTGCTAATTTATTTGTAATAAAAGGTAAGCATACAGAAAATATCATTTACATTAAACTGCTCTTCTGTAAGACATGATTCTACCAAATCCACACAAGCAAAACAAGTAGTAACTTATTTAAACTGTATTTCCTTTGAGTGACACTAAGAGCAAGGAAAAAAACTTAAAATTATAACCATAATCTAAAATAGGTACCAGCCATCCCCATGGGCTCCTCACTAATATCCAGTGCATTTTAATGTATATTAACCTGAGGAAGTTCAAAAACGACCATCTATTTACTTCCCAGAAGCATCCAAACAAGACACCAAAAGAAATACCACAGAAGAAATCACAGGATAACAGTTCAGAAAGAAGGAGGCAAGGAGAGGAACATTGTGAGGGCAGAGCCTTTATTATAAAAGCAAAAATACCATCTTTGGCTAAGCAAGAGAGGCAAAACCATGGCACAGAAATTAAAAAGGAAAGGTTATCAGGAGTCCATGGCAGATTATCACCAATTTGTTTGTGACAGATCACTCTCCCAGCACAGGTACAGCAGTCGAGGCCAGCTGGGCACCTGAACAGGGTGATTCTCCTCCCCTGAGCACGTGCAATGCATTGCCACAGGAGCATCCTCTCTCACATTGGCAATCTTGATTATTGACATTTATTGTTCTCAGCAATGAAATTATGAGTGCAACTTTGGTGATGTAGAAAAACCAGCAAGTGAAGAGCAAAAGCTTTGTAAGTAGAAACTTTTAAATAGCTTTCACTAGTCATTGCTAAATAATTAGAATGACAATAAACAGAGCCACCAAAGAAGACATTGGAGATGATATTAACCATCACAATCAATGCAGTTTCTTGACTAATCAAAAAACAGGCAAAAAAAAAAGTGATTCTTTCCCCGTGACACACACATTTAGTTGTAGGAGAAAAGATTAATGTCTGTGTGATACAATGCCAAATCATTCAGATAATTATGAATTATACCAAGCAATCATTTCACAAATCTCCTGGAAAATCTCACTTATGACCATTATTCATGAGATAATGCACTCAGCTGCATTTTTTTCAGATTCATTGCTCTGAAGTCTTTCTTTTGGGCTGAGATTTCAGGTGGAAGAAGAAAATGGGTGGGGGGAAAAAAGTTGGATTTTTTTACGGCAGACAAAAATAGAGGACCCTCCACACACACATTTTCCTAATCATCTTTAAAGTCTGCAGGCAGTAGTGGGAGATACAGACATTTTCAAAAACAGCCCAAACATAAATCAGTCATCTGCAGCGGGCAAGGGAGTTACTCCCAGCTATCAACTGCAACCTCAAATATGAAACATCAAAATCTAAGTGCTAAGAAACACCAGGTAAACAGCACTAGAATACTGAACTCCAAAACACATCTAAAGTACAGGTTTTCACATTATAAATTTAACAGTCCATGTACTATGTAAACCTTGCATTTATAAGAAAACAAAATTATTATTTTGTTGTTACATTAGCAGTCGTATTTGTATTTAATGCTGTATTACTTCTGCCAATAAGTTGCAATCCAAGAAGCATACAGTGGGAATTTGTACAATTAGGCAAACTGCCAAGTTCTCAAAGACTTATCATCATGGAAAACTTCAGTGTTCAAACAGACAAAAAAAAAGAGGAAAAGGACTAATAGAAGGCAGTTTGGGGTATAATTCAGCAAAAGAAACTTTAAATTAGGATATAGGCTGCTGTTGTATATAGATCCCCATCCTTTACCACAAAAATTACTGCCTCTTTTTTTTTCAGGTGCTACTTTTAAAGAGTATCTTACAGTAATGAATGCCCTAAAATGCTCCAAAATGGTACCAAATTTCTTTCCGAGAATCCTTTCACATTGCAAGGCCTACAGTTTCTCCTTCTGACAGCATTCTCAGAGCAACCACATCATTTTTATGACCTTCTCCAGTACAGGTGATTGTGGAAAGCAAATTCCATACCACCACCTTTCCCACTGGTACACTACTAATTCACCTGATCCTCCCATAGCAGGATAAGGCCCAGGAGCATCACGTCTTTAAATGGGATGGTAAGGCAGTAAAACAGATTGCTAAAATCCTTCCAGTTTAGCTTCATAGGACAGCTAATTTCAAAGTGGATAAAGAAAGGCACAGGGTCATTGCCACGTGAAAGTTTTGCCCATGGAGAAGAGACAACAGTTTAAGTCAATACCTTCTAATCCCTCTTATTTCCAACAAACACAACTGCCACTCTTCATTTCATATGCCCACAAAACAGTTTTTTTTGGTCCTAATCCCCAAATACACCTGATCTCATTGCTGGAAGCACCAAAACTGGTGACATTCGGCTGCTCAGAAGAGCTGACAGGGCCTGGCAACACATCAGTCACTAACACAAGGAAGATGCTCTAAAGCAGATGCTGCTTCCAAACAGTCAGATTTTTATTTATGGGCTCACTGACACTAACAGCAACAGCAGAGAGGTGAATAGACACTCTGCCTTCAGAGAAGGGAATACAGATGCTCTGTCTACATAGGTATCCAAAGATTATTTTTAATGCACATTCAAGAAAGAAGAAAGAACAAAGACCAGATAGGAACCACTCTTTGTAAAGGGTCCTTGTTAGATGTTGCCTGCCCTCAGTGTGTCCTTCAGCAGTTCTCCTATAGCCTAGACTTCAGACCAGCCAACAGCTCCAGGTCATGCAGCATCATTGGGCAAGTGGAGCTGTTTCTCCTCAGTGCAATTGTTCTTAGCAATGTCTTTGAGCTTGTGAGTGTGTAAATTCTCACTTGCTGTTCGCTGGTCACTTCTAGTCTGTACCAAGCCGTTCTCCAGACTAGATGGGGTCTCAGTTATTGTGTTTCTGGTTGGGGCTTCTGGATGGTTTGCAGGAGCAATCCTTACACACAAATACAGATTCACACAATTTTTGTCGAATTATTTCCTTCTGTTGGTTTGGGGTTTTTTTTTCCTAGGCAAATATTTGGAATCAAGAAGATATCTCCTGATATATGATGAATTCTCTGGTGTGTGAACCAAACAGAAGTAGCTGTGAATCCCAAACCCCTTCAGACATTTCTAGCAAAAGTGAATTATTATTTTCACTGAGCCTGGACTTAAGATGACCTTGAAAAATGAAAAACAAAGGAAGAAACAAGCAAACAAGGTTCTATTTTTGCAAAGGACACGGAAGTTGAGCTAACAAATTCCTCCAGTCACTGGTTGCTCATATATATTTTTTTCTCTGGAGATTTGTCACATGGAGATGATGTGCAGTGGAAATTCTTTTGAAAGGACATGCATTTCCCTAAGGGGTTTTTAATGAGAATTTATTGCTCATGAAAGATTCAGGATTGGCAGCACTTCAGTCTTCAGTTAATGATCTTTGTTTATTAACATAAAATGCATCACACTTAACAAGAGTGTAACTTTCCCAACCAATGCATCAAAGCACGAAAGAATTCTCACTCTTTCAGTCTTATCCCCTGAGGCTGCCTGAGAGGGTGTTAGCTGAAATTTATATGGTTGTCCTCTAGGAAAATGAAGTCACAACCCTTGTTTCACGTAAAGCTGAAAATCATGGAAACATTTTTTCATAACCAAAATTACTCAGACATAAACCAACAGCAGGAAATGGCAGTTACTTCTCACAGCATCTACCCCTTCCACACAACCCTTTTATTAATATCAGAAGGTCTTTGCATGGGTAACATTCATGCAAAGTGCTGATTCTACACCTTGTTAGTAAATTTGTCTAGAAACTCAAGGAATTTCCAAAAGAGTGATGAAGGCCATGGGCAACTGGGTGTGTAAACCAGAGATCCCAGAAACACATCACTAAGCTACTTCTTGTATTACTAAGGAAATAAAAAGGTCAAAATGGTTTTTTTCACACACACACACCAAAAAAAAAAAAAAAAGGAAAAAGGAAAACACACAACTGAAGGAAAAAGGAGGGTAAGGTACCAAATCCAAACCCACTGTTTTGAACACTAAGCCCAACAAGATTTGGACACTAAGCTCAACCAAATTCCTAGATCCCCCTGCTTTCTTCATAACTAGCTTTCCTTCTGCTCTGCCCAAGAGATACATTCAGTTCTCATTTGTTTGTCAGAATGTTTAGAAAGGTTTTCTCCCAGCTCTCTACAAAACCTTTCACTTTTGCTCCTACAACTCAAAAATGGAAGTCTGATTTTGCTTCATTACTGGCTGACTTCTTATCTCTGTTTTCCACTCCTTTGTACCCAGATCATCACAATTCCTAGTATTCTTTGTAATCTCTTTTTATTGGGGAGTGTAACAGAGTGTGATGTGTTTCTATCCATCCAGAAAGCCCATAGCATAACTTCTACTTTTTTTAACAGGCTGCACTTCTATGTCTTTTCTCTCTCTGAGCTATATTTATTGCAAACTCTGTAACCTTCTGGATGTCACTCGTGTCCTGTTTTAATTGAACACTGAAACACCTTGAAAAAATCATGTGGATAAGGAACAAGATCAAAATGATTTTATTGTCCTTTGCTCACTGTAGTACTCTCTCTTGACTTTTTTTTTTCTTTACACAATTGTTCAGTACTTATGTATTCTGGTAAAAATCACCAACAAACCTGCACTGACCTTCCATTCTCAGAGAAAACACAGAAGAGGATCAATGTTGGTCAGATAGAGCCCTTTTCTTCACTGCTTAAATTGTTTTCTTTTTGTTGTTTCTTGCAATTCCATTTTGCATCCTCAAGAATAAGAATACTGTTCTAGTAAGACCCAGAAACTCTGCTCACTCAGGTGGACACATTTCTGCTGGGAACTGCCTCCATTTTAAGGCCAGAGCAACTGAAACCCAGATCAGGCCCCTGGAGCAGTGTTTTGTTTTGCAACCCATCATTGCCCTTCTCTATCAACTCACCTGAGAGCTCAGAGAATTTCTTCTCACTTCATTTTATGGGAAATCAAACCAACTGCACAGTGAGATTACACCTTTGGGTGCAGCAGAATAGCAGCTCCAATTTCCAGGAGTGTTACCTGCACACCCACAGACTGAGAACTGGGCACTGGGATTACACAGCAGTACCACAGAGTACTTTGCACTCAGGAACTCATCAGGATGAGTTCAAGTATATGCCAAACCAATCTATCATATATATATATATATATATATAAAAAAAGATGCTCTCTATACAAGGGAAAGCATCCACATATAAACCACATACCTTCCATATTTGCTGTGAAATCAGGAAATCAGCTATTCAGTTTTACTGATCTATATTCATGCTCTCTATGATTAAAAGCATTAGTGCATCTATTCAATCATTTGAATGCATAGTGTAAAAGCAAAAAAAAAAGAATAAACCAATTTTGAAAATAATTTCAAGTGTCCATCCATTTTTCATAATTCTGAAAGTAAAAAACTGTTTCACAGTTAAAGGACTTTTAAGATCAACTGCCAAGGTCATATTTTGTCAATTTATGTTCATTATTTGTACTTTAAGAGCAGCAGGTCATTGGATGATGTGCAACAGTTGGTTCTTGGGACAAACACATGGCACGTGCTTTGGGTAGATACAGCCTCTGGAGGTGCCTTCCAATAGGACTCTCAGGAAGTGACAGATAAAATAAATGTAAAAATTATTTTCTGAGAGCATTTCTCAAATGTCTACATAAAACATATTTAAGATGTACCAACAGGCAATAATTTTCACTTAGTTTTCAGTTTCACAAATGTGATCCTATGAAAAGATTTGGATAGAGAAGGTAATTCAGACTTTGCTATAAATGTCTGAGGACTTCCATCACCTACTAATTTTATGCAGACAAAAAACATATGAAAGCTAATAATAGGGGTTTGGGGTTTTTTTCTTTTTAATTTAGAGTGATGCTGTAAGATATTTCCTTGGAAAAAGTTATAAACTGCTGGACTCCCCCCAGTCCTCCCCCAGGGTAGGGAACATGTTTCAGTATGTCTTAAACAAAATCATGTTTGCTACACCACCTCTCACCATGCCAGAAAGAAAACAAGCAGCATGTTGAATATCACTTTGAAGTATCCTTCAGAAACCAACCCACGAATTCATATTCATGCAGCCTTACAGCAATAAAATCAGTTCCATGCTAATGAAATAATTGTTTCTTCTATCATCCTATCTATAAAAGAAGACTAGATAAAGTCAAAGGCAGTGGCCTCTGGCTGATTATGTGTTTTGACAAATTAGATGATTAACTGAAACCTCAAACTGAAGTTTTGCTGTCTCAGTAGGCCTAGAAGAGGAGAAGAAAAGCTTTGCTTTTGAAAGGACATGGATCTACAGGGACCTCAGCCCAGATGGAGAGTGCTGCTCAAAGAGCAGTGTTTGTACTGCACACAGTGGCTGCCACTGCACACAGGCTTATTCCAATAGAGAAATTAGAGCTGTCACTTTAAATAATGGAAGCAGCATATGGTAATATATGCAAAATGCTTTCCAACATGTTCAAGTAGAGATGGAGAAACTAAGTTATCAATGACAGTTTTACCACATAATACAGCAATGTAACACTTAACAACACTGAAAATGAAATCCAGACATATCAGTGGAGCAATGGCAGTATTTTTATATTTATGAAGCTGTTTAAATTCACATATAGTCAAATCACAACTGCAGTGGCTGCCTAGGAATGAAACAGAGAAGACTGAATAGCAACAGGCACAAAATCCACTTGTGTTGTTCAAGTTGTTTTATTGAGCTTGATTAAAAACCTCAACATGTGGTGCCCTGAACTTGATTCAGTACAACATCTTTAAAACCTGATCTCTGCATATTAAATGAAAAGCACTATCAGGTGAAACTTGGGTACTGTCTATCCCTTCAGACAGTACAGCTCAACCAAACTGGGCCAGAACTGCTACTGAAAACTTTTCCAGTTATTTCTGATGTGACTATTATGAAAATGGAACTGCCATCATTTTACAAGTAAATACAACAGCAGGAGGAGGGGGAGCTCACTGTTTAAAATCTGAATCAGGGAAACAAACACATTAAAAAAAACATCCCAAACTTTTGAGGAATTTTAAATTATTTTCACCAGAGACATCAGACAAATCTGCTCTGTGAAAGAAGCCAGCTTCTCAAAGCTTAAATAGCATCAACTTCAATGTAAATATAACTTCAGCAAGCAATACAAGTAATTCAAAAGATATGGGTGTTAAAGGATTCAGAAGTGTTAATGTTCAGGCATTTCAAAAGTATTAAATGTATATTAAAAATATTTTAAATATTTACTGCCTGAAGTAGTAAAATGAAATGAATTTCAGCAGTTCAAATGTCAACCAGACAATTAGGAAAATTCACATTTCCCCAGTTTCCACAACAAATAGCAAGTTTTGAAACCAATTGATGTCTGAACAAAGCTTGCCATTTTCCACAGCAGAAAGATTCCAGTATTGTATCTGGGTAATGAACTGTGCCCTGAAATGACTTACCACCACAGTCAGCTACATCACCCTTGCTAGGAAGCAAAACTAAAGTCACACAGTGCTCACGTAGCACCACCTCAAGTATCACCTTATTTACAGAATCAGGAAAAGGTCTGCTCCAAATCAAGGTATTGATTATTTCAAAATTTAATTCCCCAGTCAATAGCTATAACAAGAAAATAAATCCAATAAAAGGCACTTTCCAATTAAGTGAGCCTAATCTTGATTTTAAGTTACTTGGATATTAGAGATCATAAAACTAGAACCACACTGTGAGTATCCAGGTTAATAGAGTAGGAATTAAAACAGCCATATATAAAATTGGTGATAAACTTTGAGATAAATCTCCTGCATCATTACATGGCCATGCCTTTAGTATATATAAAATCAAAACATTTGACAGAAAGTGCATACAAGGGCACCTTGGTTTTTTTCTGTTTACACTTAGGGTACACTTTTACCTTAATTTCAAAGCATCAAAATGGGACTTCAACAAGCAACTACTTTAATATCCACCACCAATAATGAGCCATTTTCTTACAGAAAAACAGAATCCATTTCCTCAATGCCCAGGGTTCATTAGCAAAATTGTAACTGTGGGTTTTAACAACGTTTTACAAGAGTGCATAAAGAGCTGAAAATCCTTGTATATACTGAATATCTATTGCTATTGGTCTAAGTTGCTATATAGGAGATCAGAGCTCCTCCAAACTCAGGGGATTGATACCTAAGAGATGTTTGTGCTCACTTTCATCCCCCAAAGTCTCCAAAGCAGAACAGAACAGCTTCTTTTTCATCAGGCTGCAAGAACCAGCAGATTTGGATACGCTAAGATACTTCCATGTTGGCATATTTTTCTTAACAAGATATTGTCTTAATTAGTTTCATCTGCCATTTGGAAGTTATCTAGAAGACATGTTAAGGATTTATTTAGTGAAGCAGAAAAGACCCATATGGTTTTAGACTGCATATTATTCCTTCCTATAAAACCACTACCCGCTCATTACCGCATATCCCACAAAAACAGTTTTCATAGTTGACAATGAAAGCTGTTATCATCTAATTTCATCCCTTCACTAAACAGTCAGTGAGAAGGCATGACCAAGACAGAGAGATCTTCCTTTGCCCTTCTGCTGGCTCTGGCCACAAAGGTAAGGCCTTGCACCAGGAGCACTTTCACAGACCTCTGTCTACAAAGGTCTCATTGGCATCAACGCAATGTCCCAGTGTGTTAGATTATAATACAGCTACTTCCTAAATTCAACATTATTCTAGTTAGCATACTCCTGCTTTTCTCACAGTCTCAGATATAGGAAAAGATAAACTCTCAAGGTACATGAGGTCTACCAACAGGTACTTTCCCCCAGCACTGTCTTGTGAAAAACCACACCTATTTATAGGCAGTGCTTCCATATGCACCGATGAAAACTACAGCTTTATTGGAAAACCCTGAGCTTCCACTTTCTCAAAATTGCAAGTGACAGATAGAGAAAACAATTTTTTTTTTATAGGTACAGAATAATTTTCATTTTCCCCTATACACAGATCATGATCTACAAGCTTTCCCAAAGACATACTTTCCTCAAAAACAGCAGTATCTTTTGGAGCATTGCCTGCAACAACACCAATCAACTTTCCTTTTATGAGAAAAATATTTCTAAGCAAATGCACGCAAGTACCTGATAGCATCAAAAGTATTAATGAAGAGAAGTATTTGAAAACACTAGAAAATCATGTCCATCATACCAAGCAATAATTTAACACTTTAAACAGGCAGCCAGATGGCTGGTTTCAGTCAGGCCATTCCAGTGACATGTCTTTAATCAGCTGAATTACCCCAGACAAATAACCAGGCTGGATTTTTAAGAGCAGGACAATGTCGGAGTGGGAGAGCTAGAGCTGGAGATCAGCTGGGTTTAGAAATTGCTGCAGGCTGGGGCTCACCAGCCCCTGGCCGGCCAGAAGCAGCAGGGCTCAGCCCCGCTCCCTGAGCCAGCAGGATGACACGGGCACCTGCTGGAAGCCCAGCGGCCCGGCAGGACCTGCGGGACATTCCCGCAGTCCCGGCCACAATCCCCCAGATGGGCTTTCAATGACGGGCCGGCCGCTGCGCCGCCCCCGCCAGCGAGCGCTGCCCCCGGGCCGGACAGGGCACACAGAGCCGGCCCCGCTGGCCAGCCCCAACGCGGACACGGAGAGTCCTGCTGGAGAGGAAGCGGAATAAAAGCCTGTCACAACCACAAAGCAAATTGTCCTTCTGACTCTTCAGACTTTTACTCAGTTTATCTCCTTTTCAGCAGAGACCTCCAACCACCGTCACACTCTGGCTGGACTTTCTCATTTAGGTTATAAATCTGCTCTTTCCTCAATGGTCAGGGGATTTTCCCAGGAGCTCCCTGGCCAACCACCAACAGCCACACTGAAGGGCAGAGCTTCCACCTATTCAGCTGTACCCCACAACACCCGTTCTCTCTATGCCTGTATTAATTCCTTCCACAGCCTCTCGGTATCTCCCCAAAGCACTCTACTTTTCACTAGTGTTTTTACATTGCTGAAGCCAACAAGTTCTCACCAATTCTAATACTACATGAGTTTTGGTGATGGTTCTCCTAAGCAAACTTGGCTTGACCTTGAAGTCAGTGATTATGGTCAAAGTCATTCGGGAACATCTGTGTACTGTCCCTGGACATCACAGAAGAGGAAAAACCTGGGGAGTGAGAGCCAACATCACAATCTCTGAAGAGGTTACAGCGTGGTAACATCAGCCGGATCCACTACCATAGAGAGTTAACAGAGTCCCTTCCGTTATTTTATGCAAAATGATAAAAGGTGTCATAAATTTTCATAAATTGCTCAAATATTATGATCTGAGTACTCAAATACTTATTTCTGCCTCAGCAATCTACAGGAAATGTGCGGTTTGAGCTGGTAATGGAACCACTTGATAATTACTCCCAGAACCAGCCCAACTTCAAAACAACGTGCCTTGAGCCTCACTGTAGAGTGAAATGAAGACATTACCATGCTCACTGCAAGAAATAATCCCATACTCAATGCTGGCTGTTACACAACATAATGCTGTACTGCTTTTTTATGCTCTTCTATACACAATAGACACAAGAAAAGTCTTCATTTTAAACTGATGAAAGTTTCAGAGCTTTCCTGGCAGGTAAGGGGGATTTTTTTCATTTTATTTTTAAAAGGAATTAAAAATCTAGATCACAACATTCACAAGAACCAACAGCCAGTCAGTGCCAGCCTTGCTTATTTTCAGAAATAAAGTTGAGCAGTCTGAGGACCTTGTCATTTGAGCATAGATTGCATTCTAGCATATCAGATGCTGCAGTAATGGGTTTTTGTAAATCTGAAATGCACTCATATTGTGTACATAAAGAAATCTCTTGATGTTTCACTTAGTTTAATGCTCTTTTTCATCATATGTACCCACCCAGGCCCCCCTGCTTTCAACAGCTAATAACCAATACATCTGATGAAAATTAATTGTCTTGACAGCTTGCATAAAAACTATAAAGGTCCAAAGGAAAAATGCTGTGGCAGCATTTTCTTTCTCTGTAGGACAGTAGCTATGGAAACTATCTTCAGAGGCCAACTGGCCGCCATCCCGGTACAACACAAAAAAAATCCAAATGCTACTTTTACTGGGTTAGTCAGTGGCACCAGTCTCAATTATCAACCTCTGTGATGCTGCTGCACATCAGCTACAGCAAACCATTGATTGATTTTGTTGGGAGCAACACTGGCATGACATTATAACACCGTTACAGACCTGAGTAATACAGAGCCTTATGAGTGTCCTCATATTGATAATTGTTATGATTACCTGTCAAAAAGAACATATAAACATACAAAAATAGACAGCTATCTAAAATATCATTGTGTAAATCATCCAATTTTTTAATAGAAAATATTTCATTACTTATTATGATAGAAATACTCAGGCAAATACTTGCAGCCAAAGAGGAAATCTCTAATCTTATTTAACTGTCACATTTCACTAACTGAAACTCTTATCCTTTGGGAAGGGTTTTATCCCATATAGCTAGTCTGAACAAAAGCTGTGATTTCTAATACAGTCTGACAAAATCATCATTTTTTATGAATGCTGAGAGATTATGAAGGATTTTTCTCTGAAAAGGTAAGACACAAAGGAGCCAGAGGTTGACTATTGCAAATGAATGTGGCAACTGTCACTGCCAGACACAGAAGTTCTGTAGAACAGCAATCACAGGTCACTGATGAGACTCAAACTTTTGAAGAAATATGTCTTTCATCCAGAATGGTATTCAAAAAGTAGTGAAAGATTTCAGTCAATATGAAACCTACCTGTAAGGAAGGAAGCTGGGGTATACATGTACCTCAAGTATATACACATTTCCATCATTGCAGAGGTTGGTATTTCTCTGAACCATACACTTTTGTGACTCTGTGGTACTCGATACCTTTCTCCAGTTTTCCTGGAAAACTTCTGTCATACCAGGAATTCTTATTTAAATGGATTACCCAGGCAGGACAGAATTATACAGACCAGATTTATGTTCAATCAAGAGCCAAATTTTCCCTGGTACCACATGACATGGTTGGCTGTGGGTCTACCGGGGGCTGTGGAAATGCAGCCTCTTGAGGGATTCAGCTTGAACCACTGGTACTTTGACATGCCCTAAAAAACCAAACTGAGTGTGTCTGAGGCATTGGGCTGGCTGTAGCCTGTTATCCTGGTAACCTCTGAGCATCCACAAATCAATTACGGTCCCACTTGAAAATGTCTATGCCTATTGGGAAAAGTTAACTAAAAAACAAGGCATGTGCCTAAAATACAGAGTATTTAAGCAACTTTAAAATTTAATTCAGCTCACAGATTATAAACACCATTACCCACCGCTGTCTAGACATTCATCCTGCTATTCCACTGAGAAGCTCTATGTGCCACCTCCTCCTTAGCTCAAGAGGATCTGCTTGGAGGAGCTGGGACACAAGCAGGTAGGCTGGATCCCGAGCAGGCTGTGCTGGGGTAGCCCAATTTTGCCTGCTGAAGATAAATCTCTGTAACCCAACCACTACATTGGCCAACTCATTTCAAACTGAAGCAACACATGTGATTTTCAGGCTATTAAACCAATATGAATTATTATAAACATGAAGCAGGTCAAGACCACATTCTCTGCTGCATTTTCTCTTGCTCAGAACTAATGATCAAATGGCCTGTCTCCCTGTAATCTCAGTCATGACCTTCACCAATCCTTCAAGTGCTGTATGATTTTCCACAGATGAAAACTTCTTTCCCTTATAGAGGAAGGATGTTTGAACTGTTTATTGAAGATCCAGCAATTCATGTCTGTTCCTTGTTTTCAATAAATTAACACAGTGTTGAGCAGCTTTCTCTGTGAAGCAGCGGATGCAGTCTCTCAGAAATATGTATTTACTTGCACTGCATATTAGTCAAAGAAATAAATTAAGACCTTCAATGCAGTCTTAATCCAAATTGTTTTACTGGTTGACTGAGTGCCTCACCATATGGGAAAGGAGCTTTCAAATATCCTATCCAGACCTCACTGATGGGATAATTGTAATAGCACCATAAAAAAACCAAAACCAAACAAACAAACAAAACCCAAACAAAGAAAAAAAAAACCCACACAAAACAAACCAACCAACCAACCAAAAAAAACCCCACACACACACAAAAAAAAGGGGGCAAATTTTCTGCAGGCAGAGAGAAATTCATTGCTGCTTCACATGCAAAAAGAAACACAGCAGTAGGGCTGTGATTTCATCCTGTCATGTAGGAGCTCTGCCTCTGAAATATTGACTGGGAGGAATGGGAGGGAAGAGGGCCGTGCCATGCTTAGATCCCCTCAGTGCCATCAATAAATCCATGTCTGCCTGGAACTACAGGTTATATTTTTGATCTAACAATAGCTCTTGTTAATTCATCTGTTCCCTTTACATAGCTATATCCACAGAAGATTGCAGCAAAACACACCAGAATTATTTATTACATGCCTCACACAGGTTTGATCCAGCTACCACTAAACAAAGCAGTTTCTGTCTCAACTAACTTGGAACTGCATCAAAAATATGTGGTCCATGCTGCCATGATAAAAGAACAGAGGAGATTAACAGAACTGAAAGGACGGACAATAGGGCTTATGTGCCAAAAGCCTGACTTCTTTTCCTGTGGTAATCTCATAAGAGATATCCATGACTGAAAACCTTGTCTTGCCTACTGTCCTCAAGACTATCACAGCTACAACCTGCCAAGTGAAGATGTTAAGGAGATTAATCCAGACTTTAATAATATTTATCCAAGTATTGCTAAAAATATCCTTCTTAAAAAAGCCTTTATATGACAAGGGAGAGATAAACTTACATATTGATATATCCCAACCCACTCAATTGCCACCTTAGCACAAAACCCAGAGTCAGACAACAAAATACAAATAAACAATAAAGCATGTTTTTATAACTCTGTGAAGTAAATCCAGCAGAAACCACTGCCACCGTTTGCTTTAAGGTGCACACTACACCAATAAGTTAAAGCATTAGCATTAGCTTTTACAAAAAAAAATTTAACTAGCTAGGAAAAAATTGATCCTTTCTTTAGTGCAAGTATCTGCACACCAGAAAACCAGTTACAGCAAAATAAAATATTCCCAACATCTGTTAATACCACACTTACCTTCCTACAGTTTTACAGCTTGGTTTCATCCCTCACTGAAATACATGCTGTTGCAGATCCCAGTATCTTTCTCTATTCCTGCTTTCACATTCTCTAACACCTGTGTTGTGAACCTCGAGACTGGAGGACAGGCTGTTCCACTGCATTTTTTATTTTGTTCCTTTTTTCCTGACAGTTTCCTAACATAGGTTTTCAAACTTAATAGAATATCCCTTTTCAGTTGAGTATTTCCTGCCTTTGATTAATTCCTGCAAACCTGCAGTTCTCTTCCTGAACACAACTTCACCATTTTTTTCCAAGAGGAAGTAAATCAAAATTCAAGAAGGAAATTTTCTACTTCCTCACCTGCCAAGATCATGCTGATCTCACAGTCCCTCCTCCCACCTGGTCACCTCACTCCTCCTTAAGAGTTGTGCTGCCCCAGGTTCCAATTCCTTGCCATACAGGTCTATTACAGACTTTCCTGACTTAATAACAACACTCATCCTTGGTCTTACTTAATTCTCTGGAAACACTGGTCACAGTCTACGCTGCCACTGATACTTGCCTTTTCTTACCCACATCTTTCCTATCAAAATACCCGTGTTAGAGCCTCTGTGAAGCTGCAATCTCAGAAACCAACTCCTAGCTGCTCATCAGGGAGCCATGAAGCCCCCCCAACAAATCCCAGCTCAAACCAGGAGCTGCTTTACATGGAGCCCAGAACCTTAAACCTTGGGATATTTTGGGACTTTCTGGGTTTCAGATACAGTTTGGAGAGAGGCAGCCCATGTTCACCAGTGAGGTGACGTCAGGGTTTGTAGGCTCCTGTTACACAGCAGTCACACACCTGTCAGACACAATGCCAGCCACAGAAAGTGGCAGCAGTTTTGAAGTAACTCTTCAGATATCCGACCCTGTGACAATGTCAGGCTTTGAGAACAAATAGAAGCCCTGATTTCAAAAGAAATCTACTCCTGCTCTCTGACTAACAATTCCTCATTTTTCCTTGTACTCTGTAGTCTAATTCTCTCATCATATGCCGACCTCTGTTTCACAGATACATTGTGAAGTCTTGGGGACATTCTCTCTGATCATATTTTAATTAATTAAGTGCATTTGCACTGGAAATGTTATGTGATGAGGGGCACATTTTTGGTGAGAACTTGTCTTCAGCCAATGTTTAAGCACCCTCATGATCTTGTAGATTCCCCACCACAGTTGTGCTCCAGGACAACAACCAGAGCACCCCAGATATAACTTAGATGAAGGTCCCCAGCAGCTGATTCCTTGGTGCAAGCCCAGGACCAGCAGCTGGTGGAACCTCTTGGGCCAATTGGGAGAGAAAGCGGAGGTGTCATCCCAGACCCACAAGGGATCACAGCAAATAAACGAGTTCTTTCATTTGTGTCAGGTGAGTTTATGGCCCTACAGAGTCCAATGGCCCTACAGAGTCCTTGGCTAGGCTCTACTACAGCGCCAAAGCAAATGTAAATATACTTATTTAACAAGAATGAGCATTAAACAAGAACAAAAATCAAACCATAGCCACATACTACAACACTGTAACTATTCATTTACATTAGGTAACACTGGAAATGATGACTGGGTACTAACTTACTCATGTACAAGGTACAAGCTCTAGAAGCAGTAGTAAAGCCAATGTTACATGGGAGAGTCCTGCAGCAAAACTTTGAGCAAATTGCTCCTACTTTTATGAACTGCAAACAACCACCTAGAGCTTAGATACCAGAGGCATTCCTAGCAGTCCCTTCTATTACCACATGTGCTATTTACATAAAAAAATATTTTTATATGCTTGAAAGTTGGCATGTCAGATTCCCATTAGCATCAACAGGAATGATTGCAATTCAATCTCATTTTCAGTCGCTACCAAGAATTACTTTACTGCAGATGTCAAGAAGGCTGAGACATACCACATGGTGAGTGTGGCTCCACTGGTAGCTTTGGGCTTCTCCCAAACTCAACAGAAAAATGCATTTATTGCACTGGGTTTGGCTACATTCTCCTCTGGCCACATTTCACACAGCTATGCTCTTGGTCAGGACACTGCTACCCTTCAGTAAGTCACTGGGGGCATCATTTTACAAACTGCCACCTGGCTTTTATACCTGAGACCAGGGACATTCACTGGAATGCAGACATACAGTGGGCATGGAGAAGAGGTACACAGACAATTAATTCAAAGAAGGAGAAAAGGGAAGAAAAAGAAGAAAAGTTTGTTTAAAAGTCAATGTCTATTGCCACAGAAATACTGTATTTATGGCAACAAAACCTGAAATTATGATTTGAAATCCTTAAAGCATATAGCTCATCTTCAGGAAAAAAAAACCACTCTGGACTCAGTCACAAGCAACTTTATCATCATCAAATACACAATGGAATAAGGATTTTAGCTTTGTGTAGTGGCTTAGACTAAGAGCACGGTCTAAAACCTTGGCAAAATCTTGGCACAGAGAAGAACTGAACAGTCCAAAGGATTCAAATGGACATAATGAGAGAGCAGCTGCATTGTCTGTTTAGGAGCCAAGAGCCTGTTTAAAGGGGTTTATGCAAAATACAAGGAAAATTATTAGAAGGTGGAACAAAGATGTACATGGATAGCAAGTGGTAAATGCTTGGCTCCATTACTTGGAACTGCATGGATTTAAGAGAAATCCTATGAAGCGAGATGGGGAAAAGAACAACATTTCTTTTTGTTCTGTTACAGCACACAACAGTGTTGAGAACTTTTCTTCTGTGTTATATCAAACTTATTTTCCCACATCTTAATTTTTCCTTCGTGATCTGCTGTGGCATTCTGATTTTTCTGAGGAATAATTTATCTTTCAGATGTGAACTGCAAGTGCACACAGCAAAAGAGGTAGAAGTACTTGACTCTTCTTTATGAGCCATTAATTTCTGTACTTTAAAGATTCTCTCATTTGGAAAAAAAAATAAACCTTCTCATTTTCATTTCAAGGGATAAGTACAGAAGAAAAATAAATTCTCAAAGAAATAGATAATTCCAAGGTCTTTGACTTTTAGAAGAATTTTGCATATATAAGTCTTGCTGAAGAACACCCAGTCTTTCTCTTAATGTTTAAATCATTTGAATATATTAAAACTATATGCATATTTTTTTTAAATTCCACCTACATCAGCTTAAGACTGTATCCATCACCTAATATCCTAATACAATCAATTCTTTGGTGATTCCTAGGAATTTCCATTACACAATGCATATGAGATCTAAATATCAAAGATTTAGAACCAAGAATCAGATTTTGCTGCAGCAATAATCCCTCCAGCCTCTTTCAGAATGGAAACATAAATGCAAAACCTACCAGGCTTCTGGTTGGTGTTTTTTATACAAACATTACTGAAACTGCCTTTTCATCATCTGATTTCTGAGCAGTGGCAACTCTTCATTACTGTTCTGGCAGCCTCAACTTCACCATGGTGCAGTTTTAGGTGGAAAAAGAGGCCTCAAACCTCTGTGGAAACATCAGCTAAATGCAGAAACACTTTTCCTGTGTCTTAAATACCAGTCCCAGGCAAGTTCCATCACACCATGTGATCACATTTTACCTAAATAACCAAACTAACAGCAGCTACCTACCATAATTCCTGAAAATTGGAGCAAAGCAAAAGTGGATTGGGTTGGTTTGGGGGTTTTTGTACATCATTGCTTTGCAAGCTTTAATCCTGTGAACAACTACACACTTGTTTAACTTTATACACAGTTAGCCTAGCTATTTCTGTGCTGTAACTCTAAGGTTAAGCAGGTATCTAACTGGTTGAAAAATCAAGGTCTTAAATGGAAAACGAATCAGTGTAAGAAGTGGATTTATGCACAACACCTGGACCTGGCTGCTGATGTTGGGCTTATCTGTGTAGGGATTTAACTGACAGAGTCAAGCAGTGGTGTAGCAGTAACACTCTACAACAGTTGTAACTAACCCTACATGGTGCAGAAGTGGAGAATTAACCATTAATAATTATTACAGAAAGGGAGGTTCTTCACTTAAGAAAGAGGGTGATACCAAGTAACTGCAAAGCATACCTTT